>OY744616.1:42282059-42394559 GCA_963556255.1 Allolobophora icterica
TACATATATACACATGGGGCTTCAGGCCATCTCTTTGCTGACGATGTCCATGGGCCTCCTTCCTCTCAACTTCTTCTTGCTCAGCGCATCGAAGCTCTTTCTCACGATCTTCATACCTGGATGTCTTGCAATCGCCTCTCCCTCAACTCGTCCAAAACCCAATTTATCTGGTTTGGCACTCCTCAGCAACTTCAAAAACTCGACTTTGCTGTGCTGTCTCAAAGGTTTCCGCTTTTCACTTTCTCGTCTAGCGTTCGTGATCTAGGAGTGACCTTTGACAATTCTCTCACCTTTACTGAACACATTTCCAAACTCACTCGCACTTCCTATTTTCACCTAAGGCGCCTTAGAGCTATCCGTCGCTCTCTCTCATCTCCAATTTTCACTTCAATTGTCCATGCATTTGTCTGCTCTAGACTTGACTACTGCAATTCCCTCCTCATTGGTCTTCCCAAAGTCCGTCTTGCTCCTCTTCAGTCCGTTCTCAATGCTGCTGCTAGATTAATTGCCCGTCTTCCTCGATTCTCTCATATCACCACCTTTATGGCAGAAGAACTCCACTGGCTCCCGCTTTCTGCCCGCATCCAATTTAAGGTCCTCATCCCTGTCTCTAAGGCTCAACTTGGTTTCGCTCCAAAATATTTATGTGACTTAATACATCGCCCTCACTCTGCTGCTTCTCTTCGTCCTCTTCGTTCATCTGACCGTTTGGACCTCCTCGTTCCCCGTGTCAGGACTTCTCTGGCTCAATCTAGGTCTTTTGCCTCCATTGGCCCTGCTCTTTGGAATGAGCTTCCTCCGTTCGTTCGTTCTTCTATTCTCTCAGGTAACGTCTCTTCCTCTTTTACCTTTCTTAAAACTTGCTTTTTCTCTCGGGGTCTCTCTCACTGGGAGCACTTCTGAATGGCCCTCCCGCTAGAAGCGCTTTATAAATATCCAAATACAATACAATACAATAAATACACACACATGCCTACATATATACACACTTACACACAGACATGCATACATACTTACGAACATACTTACATGCATGCTCACCAACATACAGCACAGAGCACGAGTACACGGCATGCTTCTAAAAATTGATTCGCGATTCTTTTCGAAGTAATTAAATGAGGTCAGATGAACCTAATTTATGGACCTATGGATTAAATCAACTCATTTCAGATCCAATCATGATATCTGTTCCAATCAGTTCGGATCTTTTTATTTTACTGCATCAAATTGGATTGTAGTGGATTTGATTAATTAAGTTCAGCTAAGATCAAATCATTCCGTCTTTTACAACAGGCACTATGCAATCATCGCGGCAAAGGCTTTCCGACCATCGTCTGTGTACAACGTGACGGCGACTGTTTACAACGTAGTCCAAGATGTTCAGCTGGAACTTCGTCTTCAGGCTGCAGACAACAGCCTCATGGTCCAGAAAGTAGTTCTTCTCAAAAACGGTATGTTGTCATTAATCGTAACGTGCTGATAATGGGCTATACTTGCAATTCTAATCGTACTAGGAATGTAATCGTATTGTAGCTGTATCAGAGGGCTGTCCAGAGATCGATGTCCAGTGGAGGTTCGAGTCCGGTTGCCAGAGAGACCAGAGAGAGGAAGCAGAGCAGCTGCTAAGGAAGGTTTCTTTGAGGACGAGAACGCTTGCAGGCGAAGGATCGGATGGATTAGGATAGGAATTCTTGAAGAGGTGAGATTCAAACTGGAATGGAAAGCCTGTAGGTTATAAATAGAGGAGCTCGATGCAGATGACGGTGGGTGAGCGGCGATATTGGTGGAGGAACTGAAAATAATTATGAGGAATTCAGAGGGAGGATCGTTCTAGAGATGAGAGGTAGCGTGATATTTGGATCGGTTGAATGACAACACTGCATCCGATCCAATCATCAGTCTCCGTTTTATATCTTAAGGCTTTCTTACACAAATACTTCACCAATTAATTAGTTGCATCGCTTTCACACCAGCCGAGATTGGAGAACATTTGGAGAAATTTATTCGATTATTTGTATATATATAATGAAATATTGTTTGTGACATAGTTCGAGAATTCGCATTTTACGAATTTTAAGAATTTTAAAAATTCACGAATTTTAACGAATTTTAAAACTGCAGTTTTAAAATTCGTTAAAATTCGTAAAATAATAAAATAATAGATTTCTTTGCCATGGCAACGAATTTTATTATTTGTTTACTTTTCAACTTTTTAAGCAAGTAAATGTCAATGTCATAGGCAATCAATCAATCAGCCATAAGAGATAGCTGACTAGCAACACAATAGTACTGATATTCAGTTACTGTTCTACTTGGAGTCTTGAACTTCGATTTCTATCATAGTTCAGATGTGTGACTGTGAGTGTCAGTCAGCAGAACGAAAAACCACCAGTGCCCCAGCTCCAGTGTGACCAGTCAGTCACTAACACAGCATGCAACCAAACATGGTTAAAAGGGTTAGCAACGTTCACCGAGTTGTGTCTTCTACTTAATCGTCTACTGATCCTGAGTTAGGAACAGCCCAATGATCCCACACGACTCTGCATGGTTTCTGTATTTTCGCCATGCAAGTGCTCCCGAATTCGGGCAGAACAACCAACAAATTCCTTGTCACAAAAACTACACTGTATTTTCGGATTACCCTTTTCCTTCTCCAAAATCACTACATACTTCCACTCCGGTCCATCTTCTTTCATCTTAAGAAATTAGACTAAATAAACTCGTTATGTAATAAACTTTTATATTGAATTTTACATTAAATTCTAAGCAGAAGCTTAATACAGCAAATCATGACGTCATCACAGTTGTTGTTGCTTACGCTGTTTTTGCAAAACGTCACAAGGCCCAACAATGGCCCAACGAATTTTTACGAATTTTTACGAATTTTAAAATAGACCAAAAATTCGCGAATTTTTACGAATTTTAAACTAGACCAAAAATTCGCGAATTTTTACGAATTTTAAAACCGAAAGTCACGAATTCTCGAACTATGGTTTGTGACTAGTAACTTGTATCACTCCGCGTGTCAAATGCATCAGACATCAACTGTTGGAGCATTAAATCTAAGTCAATATCCAGAAGAACCCATACACCCTTTCATCCATCCATCCGTCCATTCATTCAGTCATTCATTCATTAGTTTATTTATTGAGCACACTAATTCTCCCATCGTAAGTACAGCATACAAAATATCTGCACCAATAGCAGACCAATTATAAGACAGAAGTTCCGCTTAACGGAGTCGCTATTTAAACGAGACAAGTGTACAATGACGATTTAACAACAAGATCATTTTGGAGTATATTTAATCTCTTTCATCGGGATCGATAGTTTGATATCGTATAATGGGGATTTGTATAGCGCCACTCACAGCTGAGGCCACTCAGCAGCGCTTCCAGTGCGAAGGCCCCGAGATAAGAAAAAGGTTCTAAGCACGGAAAGGGATGTAGAGAGGAAGGAAGGGCATTCCACAGGGATGGCCCTATGTTGGCAAAAGACCTAGTTTGAGCTAGAGTGGTCCTGGCATGCGGTACAAAAAGGATATGCCGGTCGCCAGAGAGGAGAGGCCGGTGAGAAGCTGTAGAAAGTGGACGGCAGATAATATATATATATATAAATTATATATGAACATATTTCTTTGAGAAAGTTTCCGATTCGCACATACCTTTTGTTTTTGTTCTGCAGGTTTCACTAAGATCCTGTCGCTCGTGGTATGTTCTACTCTCTCTCTCTCTCTCTCTCTCTCTCTCTCTCTCTCTCTCTCTCTCTCTCTCTCTCTCTCTCTCTCTCTCTCTCTCTCTCTCTCTCTCTCTGTCTCTGTCTCTCTGTCTCTGTCTCTCTGTCTGTCTGTCTGTCTCTCTCTCTGTCTCTCTGTCTCTCTCTCTGTCTCTCTGTCTCTGTCTCTCTGTCTCTGTCTCTGTCTCTGTCTCTGTCTCTGTCTCTCTGTCTCTGTCTCTCTCTCTCTCTGTCTCTCTCTGTCTCTGTCTCTGTCTGTCTGTCTGTCTGTCTGTCTGTCTGTCTGTCTCTCTCTCTCTCTCTCTCTCTCTCTCTTGCGAACATTTACTTCAACTGGGTTGTGTCCCAACATGCTTTCTAATAGAGGCAGAACAACAGAATCCGATCAGTTAGAGCAACTGTAATTGAAAATTTATATAGAGCCACTTCAGAGTAAACTAATAAGTCTCTGTACTAGCCTATAGGATGATATGTATGTATGTTTGTATGAATGCATGTATGCATTATTTATGTATTATGCATGGTTTGCATGTGTAAATTTGTGTATTTTATTATACGTCTCTGTGGCATAGAATATTACACCAGCTTTAGGTTAACAATTTCTTTCCTAAGTCGCATAAGACGCAACCTGAACATTCACAACTCGTACTCTGGCAGTGCCAGTCCCAAGCCTGGATAAAGCAGGAGGGAGATTCTAATCATCTTTGTTATGACACAGCGTCGTTAAACAGCAACTATATAGGCCTACATGTAACTTCTGAAAAGTCACGTAATCCGTTTTTAATCTGATTCAAAAGGTAAAACAAATCATCCCCACGGGGGGGGGCGACAAGTGGAGAGACTGGCAACAAAAAGGGCCTCGCACGACCAACAAAGAAAGTCCAATCAGAACACAGATCAAACACAGTTCCATTTTATAGGATTAAGTTTTTCCCCCAAACTGTTCAGATGGCGTACAACTTACCACAACCCGGCACACACAGTTCCAACCTATACGCCGGTTATAGCAGCGAATTAATATATAAATATATATATATACTATAGCCATATATAGGCCCCTATATATATATATATTATTGCGCCCTCATGTCCCACACAGAAGCGCTGCCTCTAAAATATAGGCCTATATAGGCCCTATATATATATGATAGCGCCCTCGTGTCCCACACAGACGCGCTGCCTACGCTAGCTTAGAGGTGTTACAGTTAACTAAGAATAGAATAGTTAATCTGTCTGCCAATGATGCCTGGTATATACTAGAGAAGTCACCGCTGGTGGACTCATCCACGTAGAGCCCAACAAACGGGGTCTATAGGCCATAATTATACTGCAATAGTAGCCAACGCTGATGGGGAAGTCTGCGTATTTGGCTAAGCTTGTGTCTTGGTGTTTGGTGTAGATTCCAGATAACGTTCCTGCCAGAGACTACACGCTGAGGGCGTATGGCACAGGTGGTTACAGTTTCTCGGACTATCGTAGCGTCTCTGTCAAACGAAAGACTCTCTCACTGTTCGTTCAGACGGACAAAGTCATGTACAAGCCAGGACAGACAGGTAAGACCTCGCATGTATCAATATTGTATCTCCTTCTTTGACCGTTGTATTCCTCTCATATACTCGCTTGTTGCTATAAGCTTCAGGACAAATGTGTGGGCACTCGCCTTCCGATGTTCAGCCCTCGTATTTGAAATCGTCTATCGCGAAAGGTTCAACTTACGAACCTACTATTGTCATTTAAATCACTCTTCCAGACCCACTGGTGTGCTCTGGAAATAGTTTCATTTGGTCTTTGCTCCTAGCGAACATTTATCCGTGACTCAGATCTAGATTTACTAACTTGTAAAGAACTAACATGCAAAGAGTAAACCTGATTAATTTCAGAAAGCGTCCTTGTTTCAATTTTATTTTAATCATGAGCCTCTAAATCGAGAATTTTTCGTTTTTCGACAGTGTTGTTCCGAGCCATAGCACTGTATCCAGATCTGAAGCCCTACCCGCGATACATGGACATTGCTATCTATGTGAGTACGCTAGTATCTATTCCAACACCTTCAACATCGACGAGCTCATACTGCACAAGTCATCAAGCAATATATAGATGTTAAAATATGAAACAGCAGTATTATATGAAAACAGACGCCAGTTGGGCATTTTGAAACAGACGATCTCAAAAGTTCAGCCTGAATGATAACTATAAAAGTACTGATAGACAGGAAATTGATTGTTATCGATCATCATATTCTTCACTGCTTGCCGCTAAGGATGCGTAAAATTGCAATTTGTAGCTGAACTGAATAATTGTACTAGCGCTTTTTGTTTGGATCTGTTGCAGCGCTTTCATGAGATAGGCCTACATAAAGCCGCTATATTAAGTGTCTCAATGCACACATACTTGCTTACAAAAGGATATTTTTAAAGCGCCATTTCTGAAACCTCTCACATGAAAAATGTTGAAAAATTTGCAAATGACGATAATTTATATAAATAATTTAGCCGATAAAAACAATTTTTCAACTACCATTAATGGAGACAACTGTACTTTTACTAGAGCAGCGTTTCCCAAACTTTTTTGGCCAGGGAACTCTTCTTATCTTAATATTTTCTGGCGGAACCCCAACCCGAACTAAACATATTGAGGCAACTGTTCGTGTAGATTTAAAAAACTGGAATGTTTTAGTCTAATGAAATTTCTCATGAAATTTCTTTTAAATTACAACGTTTCGCGGAACCCTTCTGTTCACCTTGTGGAACCCTTAGGTTCCGCGGAACCCACTTTCGGAAACGCTGTACTAGAGGATGTCTAATAGTTTGCTTTTCTTGCGTAGGACCCAGCTGACAACAAGATCATGCAGTGGCTGAGGCAACAAAATGAATCAGGTGATCTAACCTTAACCTGTAGCAACGGAATTGATTTAGAATCAGGAGATGTAACTGCAATGCAAACCTTCCTATTCTATCTGTATGTATGTATGTATGTATGCATGTAGGTATTATTGCAGAAAATTTTAGCGCGCGCGAGATGATACAGATGCGAATCGGAGGCAAATATGTATGAATATATTATATAGACATATGTATATATTTTATATAACTAGTATATATACAGTTTTTATGCTTTATCTGCATATATGATGTATGTATGTATGTATGTACTCTACGTCTATCGTCTGTTGGTAGGTGTTGTATCGCAGAGTCTTCCTCTCTCCGACCAAACGCAATTAGGTGTTTGGAAGATCATCGTCACAGCTGAGGTGAGCATCAGATTCCACCGGATGTGGAGAAATCTCTGAACACATTTTAAAATTATTTCCATAGTAGGCCCTGCTAAACTTATAGCAACTTTAGAAGTTTGGATTTTACGATTACAATTGCGATTACACAATCCTGTTTAAAGGCCCATAAGCTGATATCTGGATAAACGATGTAGTGAAATGTTGGAGAGCGATAAGTAAAAGTGCTGGTTACACAGACAGATTTGGAGTGGACAGGGTCGACACGTGCTGCGTTGCAACACCGAGGTCTCAAGTGCGGGGTCGGGATGAAAATATTTACAAAAATACCGAAGGTTATAGAGAGAACATTCACTGATGGTGTTTCGTAGAGATCCAATTGAGATCTTGCGAATCAGATTTTCTTGGCTGTGTTTGTCTTGAACTGCAAAAACAGAGTCTGGGTACGAGAACTAACTCCGTAAGTTGTGATGCACCGCAAATATACGTGTAAAATAGGTGTATTCCTACTCATGAAATTGGAGCACGTGATAGTGGGACGATGTATGGCCTCTGGTGTGCATGCGACCCTGGTGGAAAGATGCAGAGATTTGTCTCCGACTTGGGAACCACTGGAACAACAAGTGTATCAATCAATGGCGGTAGTTCTGGAGTGACGGCATGTAAAATGCTGGTTCACAGAGAGTAAAGAGGGCACGCAAAATGGAACGACTATTTCCGGTAAAGGAACTAACCTTGCTCGGAGAAAAGGATCTGATTAGTACGTTTTTCATCCTGCGAAAACAAAAATGAGAGCAGAGTGGGATCTCGAGACAAAACTTCACAGTGTTTTATCTCTTTTGGACGCAGCCCATCCTGAACATTCCTTGGAGAGAAATGAACCTTTGGTGAAAGATGATTGGAAACAGCCATTATATATTCTAGAAGGTATAAGCCTGGGTAAGTGATTTTGAGTTTCTGTGAGTGTAGAACTTGACTGGAGTTACCCACGTCCCACGTGACGAGAACGCAACCGCCACGATTTAGTTTGTCATTTCTCATCTGATTCAGTTCAGCATACATTTTAAATGTCCTTCAAATGTACCTGCTTAGGTAGCCTATGTCAGATGGACTGTTGTGCAGCGCTTTTTGATAGGTACGCAACGGGGTTTAGATTAAATGCAGAACCGGATTTAGACTTGGTGAAGCCCTAAGCCATAGAAAGCTTGGAAGCCCCCTGTTAAAAAATTGCACCAGAAGGTCCCTCAGAAGTTAAAAACATATATTCCTTTTAATTATTTAATAGCAAGGCATTTGAAGTGAAAAATTAAAATTATTTCAAATGAATGCATTTACTCGGCGAATGGAATTTCCTACACATAGTGTTAAAAGGTTCTACATAATATATATATATATTATATATATATATACAGTACACATAAAATGTTAAATCTAGAACTTTTCTGATTAAAACTGTTTTTCGTTCGCCAACAGGGAAACACCTACACAAAGACTTTCGAAGTTGCTGAATACGGTAAAGCAACTCAATTTCAGACATGTCTTGTATGTGAGATAAGCTTATAATTATATAAATTAAGTATTGAATTACTGTTAATTTTTTCACAGTTGCACATTTAAATATAAAATCACTATTCTTTGTGATTGATATATTAATCGGTGATTGATATATTAATCGGTGATTGATATATTAATCGGTCAATGTTTCAAGATTCGTCTTCAAGTGATTCAGGAAAAACATAATCAGCCTGATGTAAGTTAAATGAAGCAGGATTTACAGGAGATTTCAAGACCAGAAGGCATACATGAAATGTTTCTTAGAAGAGCGAGCCTTTTGCAAAGTTGGACACTACCCGGTATTCAAATGTTTCCTCGCAAATAGCTGCATTGTTACAGTGTAAAGCTATTTCACTGCAATGGAATTGTGTTACTCTTTAGCTTAAATTTACCCAAACAGTTTTTATCTTTAAGTGTTGTCAAAGTTCGAAGTGAGCGTAACTCTTCCGCCCTACTACCTGGTCAATCTGAATCGCAGAGACCTGCAAGAGGATCTCAAAATCACAGTTATAGCAAAGTAAGAGCAGTTTTATTAATTACTCTAAAAACTTTAGCAGATCCGAATGGACTACAATTTTGTCTATTTTAGAGAAGTTGACTTCATATCTCAATACATGGTTGAAATGAGCCCATGCTGTGGCTGCAACATGTCGCAAGGGATCTGACACTGTTGTAAGTGAGAGTTACCATATGGCTTGTAGCACACCTGTTCCAGGGTGCAATGTTGCCTGATGATGATTACTATCAAAATGACGGGTAAACTCAGGATTACAAGTGCTGGCGTGTATACTCTTAACTGAAGACAACATATTATAAGCACATCCCTCGTATTGTAAGGCTATTTGAACTGTTTTTAAGCACCAAACTGCGATACTGTACAAACGGGGCCCGGTAGCAGGTTGCTTAAAAAGCTCTACTTGAAGCGCGGGAGAGTATGGGTTCGAGCATCCTCTCAAACGATTAGTTTGTAAAGACCTTGAACAGAACCTTCACTGAAAATTGATCAGCGCTGTCGATTGGTACTTCGTCAGTAGGTTACGGCGTTTTTAATATAAGGAATAATCATAATCGTAAATGTGCATTGTAATAACGAAGCGATAGAATTAGTTGGAGTGGGTAAGATTCATATTTTCAGAGCGTGACGGTGGCGGTGATGTCAATTCTGTTGTCTGCTTATCTTTGATTCAGATATACCTACGGTCAACCTGTGAAGGGAAGAGCAAATGTTACGATTCAGTTGAAGCCAAGCGCCGTTTGGGACAACACGAACTACACGAAAATTCTGAAGAACGTTCAGGTAACCAAGTACGGAGAAATTCTCGCAAGTAGTTATTTATGTATTTATCCATGTAATTAGCGCATATGTTGCCGGGTGCGCCAATCCCTATATGCATTGCACACTATGGTCGCCCAAGGCCTACGTGGCCTCACTTTCATGATGTGGTGAGGGCCACAACACGCCCCAGTATGCTGTACGCCTCACCAGCTTTTGGGGGCTTTATTTGCCAGGGTGATCGTGACTGGTTCCAGTCCGTTATGCGCCGACTAATCGGATACCATTACCTCCCTGAAGACATTCCCTCCTTTGAACAGCTATGCGCCAAGGCCGATTCCAGCTTCTGCGTCGCAGTCCTGGCGGATGGGGTCATGTACTGCATGACCTGCTACCGCCGGTCAAGGCTACCACTTGCCCACTTCGCCCGCGGGTTCATAATCGCACAATCCCTTCGGCTGCTGGCAAGATGAGGAAAACTTTCATCATAAGGATGCGGATTTAAGGATAATAAGTGGACTGCTTTGATAATGTTTGATCATAACCATGTATGTTAACCAAAATGCGGATAGCAATTGGTATAAGTTTATTTTGAAATACTGGCTTTTATTTCCTGGGTATTATGCTTCAGGACTTAACAGTGGAATACAATACATTAAGATAAAATATAATATATTGCAGTAAAATAGAATGTAATACATTACATTACAATACAATGAAGTAGGCTACAGTACAATACACTCAATGGTTGTTCTGTTAACAGTTGGTCGAAGGTAAAGGCGACATATCGTTGACGATCAATGACCTTGCGTCTCTGCAGCCGAGTAACTCCTACAACTCGGACTTCAGGAGTTATCTGTCGACCCGTTCTATGGTCGTAGTCGCCGATGTTAACGAGACTCTCACTGGAATCGTTCTTTCCGGTAACGCAACGGTCTCCTGCACGTCTCAGAAATACTCCCTGAAGTTTCTTGATTTCTCTCCAAGTAACTTCAAGCCGGGACTTCTCTACACGGCCTATGTAAGTTTACTTAATAGTAACCCCGAAGTATATGTGATCCATATGTATTTTGAAACGGCAGTTCAGCTAATTGGTGGTATTACGAAATGTGGTAGCAGAATCCAATGCATGCGGGACAAACTGCATTGGTGGCCCTAGCACTGAGTTCAAGATCCATATAAGGTTTTGCGAATCTGTTACACGATACAGCTCTATTTTGATATTGTCCTTCTTCCAAAGTCCAGAAGTGCACACACGACCATACGAGAGAACATCGAAGGCAATAAGCAATCGTGATTGAAGGACTTGTTCAAGGTCCGCCTGGGTGGAAGCTCGAACCTGTACTCCGTGCCTTAACTAATCGGCCACCGTAGCCCACGGTGTTGGTAAGGCTTTCGGTGCACGTGCTTTTAGCTCAGGAAGAAAACACCTTTGTTATATAAGATCAGCCCCAACAATATCATCCTTCTAGCGGCAACTTAAAACTTCCTTTTTCGAATACACTGGGCACTTAACTTCCACCCTTGGCTATTCATCTCCTCTTCCCCTAGCGACTGAGCGTACTCTTATTCAAGTATTGACACGTGGCACGTAAATCTCACCTCATTTATTCATCCATTGATTATAGACTTTGTTTATTGAAATCGTTAGCTTCAACTGGCTCAACCTGACGGTTCGCCGCCGGATGTCGCTGACATTACCCTGCAAGGAGGAGTCTATCGATCCATCAGTGTCTACGTTAAGATGAACTTCCCTCCGAGCTGGAATGGACAATCGTACGACAATCGATACACTTATGAATACATCAATGTGATTGTTGATCCGTCTGGATACATGATCGTCTCATTGACGGTTAAACTCAGTAACGTCAGCAGCATCACTCTGCAGGTGAATAATCCAATGGTTGAATTGATTGAATCACTGATTGACGATTGTTTGAATAATTGGATCAATAAATGAATAAATGATTGAATGATTGATTGATTGATTGAATTATTGATTGAGTGATGTGTTGACGATTAATTAAATGACTAGATGATTCAATGAATGATTGAAGTCATAATTGAATGCTTCGCTGATTGTTTGATTGACTGAATTACTGACTAAATGACTGCCTGACTGATTGAACGAATGATTATTTGACTGAATGATTAATTGATTGAATAACTGATTGCTAATTTGTTTGATTTTCGGTTAATGGGTGGTTTGGTAGAGTGAATGAGTGAATGATTTAATTACCTAATCCTTCAATCAATCACAATATCACCAATCAGCATTATGACTTTTGCTATCATTAAAAGCTAATCATTGAAAGCTAATCAATCTGAAAATGTCATTTTAAAACTGTTAATGATCAGTCATAAAACGTAAACTTTTAAAGGCTGATCAATGATCATTCAACAAACGTTTCTTGAGTAAAGCTAAAAATAGAAATAAATGTAAATGTTTTCTTGTACAATCACAGCCTGATTTCTATGTCAACGTAACCAACTCCACCATCTATGGCTATAAGTCGGCCAATGCGTTCAAGTCGAGAGACAATCAGTGCATACAGGTCATGTACGATAGTCCGGACGGAGTTATCACGGTAATTGTCTCATCTGGTCTCGACTATTAAAGTAATCACCGATCAGGCGCTCTGCACTGTATTTTCAGTCTGGGCTTTGGCACCACTCTAAGCAGTTGAGAATCCAGTACAGTCGTAGCTGTTCTGGCTCCTCCCACTCCAGTTTTACGGAGAGATATAATTAAGTTAAAGGTCGCACCTCTCTTCGATTAGAATCTTCTGGAAAGTATGTTGTTGCCCGTCTATCCATTTGGATCTCTGCACCTTCTCGTGTTCGCAACAGTGCGTCTGATTTAAGGCGAGCGATCGATCGCTCTCCTTGGTCGCTCGCCTAGCAAAGGTACCGGCGAGCGATTTACCGCTCGCCTAGACGAAGGCTTCTCACCGTCGGTGACAGTCGGTCGTCGCTCGCTGAGTCTGAGTTAGACTCCAAGACGATAGACGAACCTGGAGGAAGACCATTATTTTTTTACCTAATAGAGATTACTTTAATTTACTTACTTGCGGCAGCGGTGAATGCGTGCCGTGACCTGTCCTAATTACTGCTGACTGATCACTCCAATTTCGTGCAATATGATTGGCCATAGCAAAACGGCCGACACCTCACGCCGCGTGACATCATCCGTATACCAGCACCAATTTCGGAAATTATTTAAACAACAATGGCTGCGAAGATGAGTAAGTCGAATAATAATGTAGGCCTACAGTTGAGCACGTATCTGTCATGGAAATTAGGCGACTCGTTCGATGTCGATGTAGCCAAATTAGAAAACCGTCGGACTGTGAAAAAAACTATACTGCAAGTCCTGCAGAAAGCACGCCGATAAAATTCGAATGGATTACCGACTGAAAGGTCAAGTCAAAAATGAGTGCTCAACGTATGTTGAAGGCTCAACCAACGTTGTGAAATCAGCACTTCATCTTAGGTCAATGGTAGGTTTCTAGTGAATGTTCATTCATTCATTTATTCTGAGAATTTATATAGCGCCTCTTCAAGAGACCTACTCATATAGGCCTAACAGAATTTGAATTGGGATAGGCCTACTAGATGATTATTATATGCAGCTGTACGAACGAATACGATACATAAAATATGCTGGACACAAAAGCTCTCAAGATCGACCGCGCATCGCTCGCCTACTCGACCCAGCGCGATCGATTTTCAACCCGCCTACTATTTTCAAATCAGACGCACTGGTTCGCAACTCTCTTAGCGAGACTGTCTTTTGCTCTAAACTGAAACGCTACCTCTCTCCAGTCTACTTTTGTCTCTTAATGGTTACCCGGCTTCAATGTGCACTTCTGAACTTTGTAAGGAGTGCGTTATTAAATTACAGTTGTATTGTACAGTACACTGTACAGCTGGAGTGGGTCACGGATCTGCTCTACATTGATATCCCCTAATAGAGTCAGCATTGCTAACTTAGTTCCAGTTATTCGATATTAGCGGAAGGGTACAGCCGTAGATAACATCGGATCTACGCTTGCAAATTTGTTCCTTAATATATGCACTAAACTCTGATGGAGGGAAGTATTGGTGAATGGCTGAATTAATGAATGAACGAACGAAG
The DNA here is from genome assembly GCA_963556255.1 of Allolobophora icterica. NCBI lineage: Eukaryota > Metazoa > Annelida > Clitellata > Crassiclitellata > Lumbricidae > Allolobophora > Allolobophora icterica. The sequence goes on from OY744616.1 coordinate 42,295,989, forward strand.
AAACAAATGACTGATTGAATGCGGTGCAGACATTGTGCTTCCGGTTTTCTAATCAGTCTTGTGCTTTTTGTTTCTTCCTGCAGGCACCGGATGACGTCAGATTTAACGTTACTACAACTCAACCAATCAGAGCGTTTCAGTATGAAGTAGGTTAACAGTCTGTCTATTATGAAATCAGCATGGATCGATGGATGGACAGATAGACGGTGGATGAATGGATGGATATGTTCATCGGCAAATAGATAGCTTAATGGATGGATGAATGGAATGGATTGATGGATGGATCGATGTATGGATGGATGGATGGATGGACGGACGGACGGACGGACGGACGGACGGACGGACGGATGGATCGATGGATGGATGGATCGATGGATGGATCGATGGATGGATGGATGGATGGACGGACGGACGGACGGACGGACGGATGGATGGATGGATCGATGGATGGATGGATGGATCGATCGATGGATGGATGGATGGATGGATGGATGGATGGATGGATCGATGAATCGATGAATCGATGAATGGACGGACGGACGGATGGATGGATGGATGGATAGGCGGATTGCTGAATGGATCGATGTATGGATGATGGATGATCGATAGATCGATGGATGTATCATTCGACTGGTCAGTGGATCGATAGGTCAATGGATAGCCATTGACCTTTGAAGCCATTCGAGCTCATAATGTGCGGTCCTTAATCTCATCAACTCTTTTCAAATTCTGCTTTTATTATTTCGTAATGTGATTTAATTCAGATTTTGAGCAAGGGAAATATTCTGTTGAGTGACAATGTGGTTGGCAATGCGTCTACGGAACATTCGTTTTCGATCTGGGTCAGCAAAGAACTGGCCATAGAGTTGGCTCCGAGTGCTCGCGTTCTCGTCTGGTTCATGACCGACAACGGGGAGGTCATCACAGACAGCAGAGTTGTACCTATCAGCGACATCTTTGCCAACGAGGTCAGTGCGTCTCCGAACAAAATCATTTCAGTCACTGCCTGCGTAATCGTTCGTTATCTTGTCAAGATTGCTAAAATTAATGTTATGGTGTGTAATCTTTCATTACTCAGCTGATATCTTTGCGAGGTAAATTAGCCTACAATTGAAGTCAATTACCCTTTAATAACGTAGTCAATTAATAGAGGCGTCAGGGTTTTTTCTAATGAGATCTATTCCGTTGCTAGATGCTTTAATTTCTTGCAAAACGGACTTAATAGCTTTCTACTGTCTACTTAATTACGGGTCGATGATGATAATATTGAAGCTGCTGATGACGATGGTGATATTTCTGGATATGGCAAGAGAAACGTTGTAAGCAGTGGTGGATGTTGTAATGTTTCTGCACCAGGTGTCAATGTCGTTTGATCAGAATTCAACAACTCCATCGCAGAATGTGAGTCTGATGGTCAGCGCCTCTCAAGGATCTTTCGTCGGAATTCTGGCCGTTGACCAAAGCGCTCTTCTGCTCAAGCAAGGCAACGACATTACTCAGGATATGGTGGGCTTTTATATATTAACAACAATAATGGGTAAATGTAAATGCTCACGTTTTTCTTTAGCGACCATGCTCTTTTTTAATGACTTCATTGGGAGACATCTCTAAAGGGAACTGAAAAAGAACTGGAAAGCTGCAGATGGTATAAATTCAAACCGAACATTTTCAGAATTAGTAAACCTGGAAAAATACAATTTTCGAAATTAAGTACGACGGCTTTTGAATAATTTATGTGAATTTGTCGCTGCACAGAAATTAGATAAGGTTAGGTATGTATCATCATCATGATCATCATTGTCGTTACCATCATCATCATATATTATGATATATATGATATATATTCCCACATGCATACATACATACATACGTGCACACATGCTTACATATATGCATGCATACATACATGCATACATACATACATGCATACATAATACATACATACACGCATGTCTTCGGCCGCCGAGACTGTTGGGCTACGGCCGGCCATGATACGCTCGCGAAAGAGCCATGGGGCCATCAGAACCTACCTGCTACCATGGACTCCCCTACCGTGCTATATGGCACGAACGCCTACTTCCTACCACGTGACATCCACCACCCATCAACTAACCACCCACGTGCATACATGAATATAGGTTTCTTTATAGGTTTCTGAGGAGCTGAACGAGTACGACATCTTAAGCACGACCTCCAAACGTCGCAAGCGGCTGAGCCGCCCACCCCCAACCGAGTTCACAGTAGACCCTTGGTACCCTTGGTATCCTTGGTACAGGATGCCACTCGTTGTTGATGGAACCGACTCCAGCGACTTAATCAGCGTAAGTCAAACAAGTATCCGCTAATCATCTGTTGATAGAGCGATTCGGGTTTTTAATCAAGTGATGAATATGATGATGATGATGATGATGATGATGATGATGATGATGATGATGATGATGATGATGATGATGATGATTATGATGATGATGATGATGATGATGATGATGATGATGATGATGATGGTGGTGGTGGTGGTGGTGGTGGTGGTGGTGGTGGTGGTGGTGGTGGTGGTGGTGGTGGTGATGATGATGATGATGATGATGATGATGATGATGATGATGATGATGATGATGATGATGATGATGATGATGATGATGATGATGATGATGACGGTGGTGGTGGTGGTGGTGATGGTGGTGATGATGATGAAGGTGACGATGATGTTGGAATCAATGATGTTACTGAAGATGAAGATGATGATGATGATGATGCAGGTTATGAATCTTACGTTGAGAGAAGACAAAAAGATAACACTTATAATCTGTTAATTAATAAATAATTTGCCATCACAATAATAATACAATCAACGGCAAAAATCATTGATCATCAAACACTGATCAATAATTTAACAATCAATATTGATTAATTAATCTTGCTTAATTAGTATTTAGTCTTTCCTATGCACTGAACTGTCTGGACATTGGATAACGCAGCTTCTCCGTTCGTCTCCGTCCATCGCCAGTCTTACGAGGCCGACACTTCCCTAAGTCGTCTCTTATGGTCTCAGGCCTCAACATACAATTAGGCCTATACGAACGTACATTATGTTGCGCTCTTTCTGTCTTCAGATTTATTTTTACCCTGGTGGGTTCCACCCTTTTTTTATCCTTGCTTGGGACAAGCTCAGACCATTTTATGTAGTCTGAGGCGGAGTTTATTATCCAATAAGAGTCATTATTAATCCACTATAATTAATAGTCAACAATAGCAATGAGAACATATAAGTAATGATAATTAGAAGTCAGAATCTCTGAACAGACCTGAATGTAAATGGTAAAACACGGCTTTCCCATATAAATAGAATGTTTCGTTGATATTTTGCTGTGGCTAATTTTCTTTAGAACACTGGTCTCCTGTTTATGACGGACGGATACTTCTACACCTATCGTGAGACCTACACGTACCCTCCAGGATTTCCACCTCCAATAGGTAGTATTCATCTAATGCTTTTCGTCCTTAAGTTAGAACGTTATCAGTATTCTATACGGTGTGCAGTAGGCAAATTAGAAACTCTACCTTTTCACCTTTACGTCTTTACATTAACCTTTCGACCTTTACCCTTCAATCATTATCTTTCTCATCCATATAGGCCTACATTGCGTTTTTCACTGTATCTTTTGCCGTTCATCAGTAGCCTTTTAAGGTTACCGTTAAGCCATTACCTTTGACCTTTGTTGTATCTTTACTTTCATGTATTCGTGTTTTTATCTTTAGGCCTACTGTTAGATGTGTTGTAAGCAACGATGTTTTGTCGGTGATTGTAATCCACTGCAGTTGTTTCACGTCCAGGGCCACCATGTGGACCAGCAGGACCCTCTGGCTCTCCCGGATGCCCAGGAGGACCCATTGGAGGACCGATTTGGCCCGGAGCACCGGGAGGAACCGGAGGACCCATGCAGCCCGGAGGACCCATAGGGTTTCCGGGACCCGTAGGAGGCGCCCCGGCTACACAGCCGATGCAGACGCAGGCAAGCCCACCCGTTGTTACGAACAATGTTGATAACACCCAGCCAAGGGTCGAGTTTCCAGAGACGTGGCTGTGGACGGATGCCTTCACAGGGTTAGAATTCGATTGAATTGATTGATTTAGTAGTTGACCAGTAGCGGTTTCACATCACAGCGGCGGGAAGCCAGTGCATCCAAGCCTTCTCGTGACCAACTAGCCCTTATAAACAGATTGGCTTTAAAGCTGTGCCTTTGGATATCATTGCTTAGAACTCTCCCAGCCACAAGTCTGCCAAAGAAGCTTTTTAAAATGTAAAGTACCGTTTGCTGCCGGCCGAGAACCTCCCACGAGGCCGGCCCAAACCATTTGGGTCATTTTTCAATTTAAATAAATGAATAGGTTGTGGTATACATCAAAAAACATAATGTTGGGGCAAAACTTTTGCAAATGGCTTATGATAGGCAAAACAACTCTCTGCTGTCACAGATGCATTGGGGAGTACTGTTTCAAGCATTTAGCACGACTGCGAAACGGTTGTGGGACAAGACCGTGCGCTAAATGTGGAAGGGGTATCAAAAACCACTTAGGTGAGTGTATGAAGTGTGGTTATTTCGCTAAATATTTCAGAGCTCGACGAGGTGGGCTAGTCCGTGAATTTAATAAAGAATGGAAGCGACTATCAAATATATCAGTAGAATAAAAAAATTATCATTTGAACAAATGATATAGTTATTGTATTGAGGTAATACAGATGAGCAAGCGTCAATCGAATATCAGTAAACAAAATTTCATTTTGAACAAATGATATAATTATTATATTAAAGAAAAGTTTGCCATAGTAATATAAAATAATTTATAACTATGGCATTGTCTACGAATGAAAAAATTGAACAATTGTTGGGTGAGTTTACCGGTCCCCCAGCTCTTCGAGCCGTTCTACAAAATATCTTAGACGAACCAATCCCAGATGCAGTCAAAAGGCGCTTACTACAGCCACTGCTTCCAAGGCCAATTCCTCCAGTGCGCAAGCACAGAGGGGCAAAACGCAGGGCCCTTCTAGCAGAATTCGACCCACTCCTAAATAAGAAGGATAGAGGTGGGCCACCACCCTTTCTAGCGCACAGAGAGCTCGCCAATCAGCATCTGAGAGACTTCCGTGCTGAAGTGCCGCTTAATCACAGGCTGGAAGGAGATGCGTTGGCTTTCTTGAGTGCAATGGAGCACAACATTGAGTCGCAGTTAAACTAAGAGCTCTTGAAAAATGGCGGTTTAAAATACTCGCAAGTGCTAACGGTTGATTTGGAAAAGTTGGCACCGACCGTTGATATGGTGTACAACGGAAACGCAACCCCAGGTACTATTACCAATACGGCCTACTTTCGAAGCAAAGCAGTGCCAATTACCAATGCGGGGAAAATCCAGGGGATTATACGGAAGGCCAAGGCCGAAGTACTAAAACTCCTCGAAGAGTACACCAATGAGGGATCAGGGTGGAGAGTGAAGCGGGTCGTGGCGCTAGACCTCAGTTTTGCAAGATATAAGCCTTTCCGAGGTAAGAGCTATTTTCCCACACCAAAGTATATACCCCCTCGCACGGTTATTAATGTCAAGAATGAAGATAACCGCTGCTTCGAGTGGGCCATACTAAGCGCAATGTACCCAGCAGATCAAAATCCGAATCGCCCCAATAAGTATCAGGCCCACCTTCAGGAGCTAAACTTCGACGGTATAGAATTTCCAGTGAAGGTCACTGATATTGGTAAGTTCGAACGTCAGAACCCTATGGTATCCGTATCGGTCTTCGGGTGGGATAAAGCTTTGTATCCAATCCATGTCTCAACCGAGACTAGAGTTCACAATATTGATCTTCTACTGTTGGCCAGCGATGTAAATGAAAATTTTCCTTTACAGAATTATCACTATGTCTGGATCAAGGATCTAGCCCGCATGCTTTATAAAAACAGCAAATTTGAAGGACGAAAGCATCCATGTCGTCGCTGCCTACACATATTCTGTAGACAAGACTTGCTGGATGCCCATATCAAAGATTGCCAGGGTATCAGTGAGAAGCCTCAGCGAATTGAGATGCCAAAAGAGGATGAAAATATCCTCAAATTCCAGAACCATCACAAACAGATGCGCACTCCGTATATCGTTTACGCAGACTTCGAGGCGTTGAACGTGCCAGTCATCAATGCGGCCATGAACCCTAACGAGAGCAATACAAGACAGATAGCTGAGCAGAAACCATGCAGCTTCTGTTACATAGTGGTTCGATGCGACGGCCGCACGAAGAAACCAGTTTTATATCGTGGAGAGAACGCCGTGCAAGAGTTCCTGCAACGATTACAAGGCGAGCTGGCCTCTATCAAACAAAGACTGGCCACCCCAGCTAAGATGGTTATGTCAGCAGTTGATCGCCAATCATTCCGCGAGGCTATCGAATGTCACATCTGCGGAAATGCTCTCGAAGCGGATAGAGTTCGCGACCACTGTCACATTACCGGTAAGTATCGAGGTGCCGCTCATAACGCCTGCAACCTCAAACTTAGAATATATCCAGATAAGTGTAAGGTACCAGTGGTCTTCCACAATCTGCGAGGCTACGACAGCCATCTCATCATGCAAGCGATCGGAGGCTGTGAAGCCGCACAGGATGAAAAAACTGAAATTAACTGCATCCCAAACAATATGGAGAAATACATGACATTTAACATTGGACAACTGCAGTTCATTGATAGTCTCCAGTTTCTAAACAGCTCGTTGGATAAATTATCAGGAAATCTGTCGCTTGAGGATCTGAAAGTCACAACAGCATATATAAAGGAAAGTTTCGTTCACAATGATAGGACAAAACTAGATCTTTTGAGGCGAAAGGGCGTATATTGTTACGAGCACATTGACGATTACCACCGCTTCGAAGAAGACCGACTTCCACCCAAAGAAGCGTTCTACAGCAGGCTGTCCCGAGAGAACATCTCTGATGCGGATTATGAACACGCTCAGCGAGTATGGAATGAATTCGATTGTAAAACTCTGGGTGACTATCACGACCTGTATCTCCGTACAGATGTACTCCTACTAGCCGATGTATTCGAGACCTTCAGATCAACATCGATGAAGCACTATAGTCTGGATCCGGCTAACTACTTCTCCTTACCAGGAATGGCATGGGACGCTTTGTTGAAAAAGACGAAGATCAAACTCGAACTTTTAACCGATATAGACATGCATTTGTTCGTAGAGAAAGGTCTCAGAGGTGGAATCTCGATGGTATCTAATCGCTTCGCAAAAGCCAACAACCCACAATGCCCCGACTACGATACCACGAAGCCAGACAACTGGATCATGTATCTCGACGCGAATAATCTTTACGGCTGGGCGATGCAACAGTCATTGCCAGTTGGAGGATTTAGCTGGGAAAGTCCAACTCTCGATGAAGTGTTGGAAACTCCAGACGACGCGCCTGAAGGCTTCCTGCTCGAAGTCGATCTTGAGTACCCGGAGCACCTCCACGAATCACATAGCGACTATCCCCTAGCACCGGAGACCCTGACAGTCCAAGAGGGGTGGTTGAGTGACTATCAGAATGTGCTTATGAACGAGTTGGGAGGCAAGTTCACAAAGCATGTGAAGTTAGTACCAAGCCTGCGACCTAAGGAGCGGTATGTGGTCCATTATAGAAATCTCAAACTATATCACTCGTTGGGGCTGCGAGTTTCTAAGATCCATCGTGCCATTAAATTTAGACAGGAGGCGTGGATGGCTCCATATATCGAGATGAATACAAAATTGAGGGCGAAGGCAACGTCAGAATTTGAAAAAGACTTCTTCAAACTGGCTAATAATGCAGTTTTCGGAAAAACCATGGAAAATCTTAGAAAAAGAATCAGAGTTAACCTGGTTCCGACCTCAAAAGTTGACAAACTTCGTAAACTAATTGCCGACCCGGCCTACATATCCCACAAAATCTTCAACGACCAACTCGCCGCGATTCATAGTTTGAAGAACAAGCTCAAGTTAAACAGACCTGTTTATGTCGGTCAGGCTGTCCTCGACCTCAGCAAGCATCTGATGTACGACTTCTGGTACAACGATGTGAAAAACGAGTACGGCAACAATGCTCAACTCTTATACACAGACACTGACAGCCTGTTATTTCAGGTGGAAACTCCGAACGCCTATGCCGATATGTGGAATAAAAAACACCTATACGACCTCTCCGAGTTTCCTAGAGACAGCCCATACTACGACGTCGAGAACAAGAAAGTCGTGGGCAAGTTCAAGGATGAATGTAATGGAGTGGCCATCGCTGAATTCGTAGGACTGCGTCCGAAGATGTACTCGATCTTAAAATCAGGCGGTTCAGAAATCAGGAAAGCAAAAGGCGTTCAGAGAGCAGTTGTGAAGAAGGATCTGCACCACGAGCTATACAAGGAGTGCCTGTTCGAACGAGAAGAGATGCGGCACACACAAGTCGTGATTAGAAGCCACGACCACCAGATCGGAGTGTACGAGCAGAATAAGATCAGCCTCTCTCCATTAGACACAAAAAAGTGGATCGAGGCCGATGGGATAACAACGCTGGCATATGGGCACTACAAAATCAACGACGGTTGAGTATTCTATCGGGGGGTAACTCAGTGCCCATAGGCACCAGAAGCAGCTCCTCACGAACAAAACCGCGGCCAGGTCCATCAACTAGATGGTATAAAGCCGGTTGGTCGGCCTGCCGAACAACATCCAAAATAGGGTGGATGGTGAGCGACCAGTTAGGATCGGTGGCTCGTTTGCTACCACCCTCGAGTTCCCCGGGAGCGTACAAGTATCGGACGAGAACGTCGTGTCCGAGAACAGGCTCATCCAAGCCCCATAAACGAGTTTTAGTTTGTGAATGAGAGGGCTTCTGTGTCACTTTAGCAGCTTTCATCGCTTTAACCGGCTTCATGTCGAGCAAGCGCGTCGGCTCATCGTTTAGTGCAGCCACAACTTCGGGCAACCGGCGAACCCATTCCACCGACCGTTCGGATGACCCCCTTGCAGCCAGGAGCAATTCCTGAGCGTACTGGGCACCGAAAAGTCGCTCAGCTAGAGTACGGTTAAAGCGTTCAACGATGCCCTGTTGACGATGGTTACCGGCCTGTCCGCGTCTTACAAGAACATCGTGTTTCTTCAGCAACGGCGTAAAATCACCCATAAATTCCCGTCCAGGATCGACCTGAAAAAGTCGAGGCCAAGTTAGTGGGCCCCGCTTGTAAATCCGGCTTAAAGCGGCGGCAACTTCGGCCGCACTTTTGTTGATCAACGGTTCTGCTTCTTTGTATCGTGAAGCAACATCGACAACAGTCAAGGCGTATTTATAAGTCTTGCGACCTACTTTATCGTGAGGTAAAAACAAGAGATCGGCTTGGTGTACGGCGTTTGGTCGATTTTCATCGAACTTTGGACGCGGTATGCGGCGTGGAACGGGAAGATAAATCTGCCACACCGCTTGTTTCTTCAGCCAATCACGAGCCTCCGCCTCGGAAACTTTGGCGGCTGAGGCTAGTTTCTTCACCGCAGCCTTACCTCGCCAGTAACCTCTAGGGCTGTAATAGACGGCTGAAAGGTGCTTAGACATTTCAGTAATACTATATATTACAAACAGGTAAACACATACACAAATGATTTTCATTAGCGCCGCCGTCAAACACCCATCCCTAGCCTCGACTTTGCTGACATAATGGCCGATACGAGCCGGGCATCCTTCTTCTCATAATCTGGAGTTTCATCGGTGAGTGCGATCTTCGACGCGGCTGCAGCGAGGATGTCATCTGCGTGGTTACGCCCTGGGGTATCTTTATGAACTGCGTAAGCCACATCATGGTGGAGGCACGCACGGTCGAGCTGATTAACACCGTGATAGCGCTGTGACAGCCGTTTATCGAGTTTTGTGAATGGTCCACAGTAAGAGTACTTTCCTGTATTCTGAAAAGAACCTCCCGGATTATCTTCCGAAGACATACCGGATGGAAGGCTCATATGCATCTCAGGCAGAGGCAGAATATTAAGAGCGCTATTCAGTAGAGAACCTCCAGTCTTTTGCACTTTAGAAGGCAAAATTTGGCTCTTCTTTGCACCGCAGACGGCACAGGTTCCCTTCTTGGCTGGCCGACCGTTTCGTAACTCGACAATTGTTTCATTTGAAGTCTCAGTATGTTTCTTACATCGTAGGCAATACATTGTTTTCGTTGAATACAATCATAACTCGTTGTCTCTATATGGAAATAACAAATTTCGATCTCGAAGCCGACGATGGGAAAAAACACCACCATTGGTTGTTGCCATCCAGCATACGGTGTATAATCTGCGGGCCTAGCGGATGTGGGAAAACAAACCTACTACTCAACCTCCTTCTGAAGAAGGGGTACCTACGTTTTGACCGGCTCTATCTATACTCAAAGTCTCTGGGACAGGATAAATATCAGTTTCTTCGGGACTGGATAACAGAACTCGAAAAAGTTGCCGTTAAGGAAGTGGCTTCCTTTCACTCTTGCTCAGATGAAATAGTTCCAGTTGAATCATTAAATAAGAATGCCAGAAGCCTTCTAGTTTTCGATGACGTCATGCTTGAAAAACAGTCGCCCATCGAAAGGTATTTCACTATGGGTCGACACGGTGGCGCGGACTGCTTCTACTTAACACAGAATTATTTTCGAATTCCGAAGCAAGCGATCCGTGACAATGCTAATCTTATAGTCCTCTTCAACCAAGACAGTAAAAATTTGCGAGCCATTCACGATACGTTCGTGGGGGGTGACATGTCTTTCGATGAGTTCCGTACGTTCTTCAGCGAGTGTGCTGCCCAGCCATATGGATTCGCAGTCATAGATTTGACGTCCAAAGTGTACGATGGAAAATATCGTTGCGGGTGTGAACTGAGTTTTGTGTACAGTTTTGCAGTGCGAGATATTTAGCGTATATATTTAGTGCGCTTACTTTAGTTTCACGTGTATATGTATATATGATAGATGTATAACGTTTAGTCTTAGTGACACGCGCGGCCGGCCAATCTCGGCAGCGGCGCGCTATATGTATATTATTAGAGTTCGTTTATGCGCACAGAAGACAGGTGTGTCAAGAGGCGCGAAGAATTATGCTGACTAGAGAAGTTTGAATTCGAGTGTGTTCGCTGTAGTAGTGTGGCTGACTAGTTGAGTTGTAATCGAATTGAGTTCTGTCTGTTTGTTTCTTATTAAACTGAAAAGATATTAAACTGTGTTGCTGATTAATTCAGGTTATACTTATACGTAGAATTAGTGTTCAAAAGGTGAACGTTAAATAGGCGTTAAGTACGAAGAGAACAAGGATTTAATCAGAAGGATTGTCAACGGAAGGATTGGGTTGACATTATTGGTGGCAGCGTCGGTGTGGATAAAAACTCACGGTGGAACAGCGTCGGTGTGGATAAGAACTCACGGTGGATAAGAACTCACGGTGGATAAATACTCACGGTGGATTAAAATTCACGTTATCACCTCTTTCGGCGGATAAAAGAATCTACGACGGTGATAGAAGAATTTACGACGGTGTTAGAAGAATCTACGACGGTGATAAAAGAATCTACGCGTTGTTGCTGTGTGACGTGTCTACGATATCAACGACGGTGGAACACGAGAAACGGTATAAAAATTTCGTTGTTTTCCACGAACAAATATAAAAGAAATCCCGTTTGTTTATCGATTCACACAACAAGAAAAACCGTGACTTCTTTGAAAAGAGAAATCACCAAAGTAAACAAGTAAGATGGAGAAACTAAGTGCTGAAAGACAAGCAGATATTAAGAAGATGTCTACGGAAAGGCTAAAACAGCGTTTGTTGAAAGCCGGTTTTAAAGAAGAACAATTAGAAGGTATGTCACGTGGTGACATGATGCAGGAACTCGCCGATGTGTGGGTTAAAGAAGAAGTCGAAGAAGAAGGTGCCGTTGGCGGTGCCGTAGAAAAGGCTATTGAAAAACCTCCTGCGCCTAGGTCTATGGAGATGTTGATGCAGTGGATGATGATGAAAGAAGATAGGGAGGAGAAACGGAGACAAGAAGAGAAAGAAAGAGAGGAGAGACGAAGACAGGAAGAGAAAGAGCTGAGACAAGAAGCAGAACGTGTAAGACAAGACGAATTGCGCTTGCAGAGAGAGAGAGAAGATAAAGCAGAACAAGTGCGTAAGGCAGAACTGGAATTGCAAAAGAATCAGTTTGAGATTCAGTTAGAACAGTTGAAAAGAGACAGGGAAGATGCTGAAAGAAGAAGACTGGAGCAGATGATTGAATTTGAAAAAGCTAGAAAAAGTGATGAAGAGGTTCGTCAGCAACAGATTGAAGCAAAGAGAATGCGTGAAGAAGAAAAAGAAAAAGCGCGAACGTTAGAGTTGGAACGTGCAGAACAGATCAGACAAGAAGAACTCAAATTTCAGAAAGAAAGTTTGGAAAAGGCAGAGGCAGAAAGACAGGAACGTCTGAAACTGGAGAAATCAAAATTGACGTTGAAAGAAACGCAAATGAGAGAAGAACGGGAAGCAGAAAGAAGGAAACAGCAAGAAAGTGAAACTTTGGTGTCAAAAATTAAGAAAATAGGTGATGCAATGAAGCATGTATTGCCTCAAATGCCAACTGATATGATGGAGGTGCCATTATATTTTGAAACAGTCGAGAACGCGTTTCGCAGTTTTGCTGTGGAAAAGCCGTTTTGGGTTAAATTATTACTACCATTGATGACGCCGAAAGCTCGAACCGTTCTGAATAGATTGTCATACGATGATCTAGACAATTATGATAGAGTCAAGCAGCACTTATTAAAAGAATTTAAATTGACCTCGAGAGAATACAGAGCCAGATTTGTGGATGCTAAGAAGACAACAGAAGAGACTTATACGATGTTTACGGCAAGACTGAAGAACTTGCTAAACTATTACGTGAGAAGTCGAAACGTGAACAAAGAGTATGATACGCTCTTTGATTTGCTGGTAGCGGATAAGCTAAAAGAATGTTTACCGCCAGGTCCACTACAGTTTGTATTGTCGAAGGAAGGAACTGACTGTCTCCAAGCTAGTGCAGTGGCAGACCTAGCAGACATTCATGTAAACAATCGAATTGGGTTTGCGATCCCAAATATAAACAGTTATCCTTCTCAACGTTCTGTAAACCAAAGCCAGAGTGGAAAGTGGAAAAGTAATCCAGAAACAGGGAATCAGTTCAAAGGTAAAGAAGTCAAGGCTAATGTCCCTGTACCCAATGAGACCAGAGAAGTGACGTTTGGTCGTCAGGGATTTAACAAATCGTCAGCGCCGTTCGCCAAGAGGGAAGGCAACACATCGTTTACGCAGTATAAGAGAAATGAAGGAAATGAACAACGAGGCATGGTTGTGAAGCGTTGTCACAACTGTGGTTCAGACAAACATTTGGTTAAATTTTGTCCAGTTCCAGTGGCAGCAGCTAGTTCTAGCAGAAATCAAGAACACACAAGGGTGAATTTGATTCAAGTGGTTAGTGATACAGATAATCAAACCGCGAGTCAAGAAAACCAAGAGACTGAAGTGAAGTCAGTAATGAAATGTAGTATTCAAAAAGAAATTCTATTGGATGCTGAAGTTCAGAGAGAAGTCATAGGAAAAGATGACAATCGAATATTGAAGAAATCGTTCTTGCAATATGTCGAGGTTGAAATTCGTGCAGTAGACGGTAAAGAGCCAGTGAAAGTCAAAGCACTGAGCGACTCGGGTGCAGAGATTCCGGTGATTAGTGAAGAATTACTGGAAGGCATGAAGGTGGAACAAATTGGAAAAGTGAATTTGCAATGTGTGGCAGGAGATGCCATTCCTGCGAAGTTAGTGAAAGTCGATGTTAGACTGTGTGGTAGTGACGTGGAAGAAGAGGGATTTCCGCGTAAAATCCAGTGTTCACTTACACCTTATGTCACCTTGATGTGTGCTAGTATTGCAAAGATGGGCAGTACAGAAAGATTCTTGTTGCATCCAGAGATAATTGCCGAATTAAAAGCCGTACCACAGATGAAAATCAAAACGATACAAGGAGATGTGAGTGTACGAGCAAATGTAATGACGAGAGCGCAGAGTCGGAAACAGGAAATGGTAGATGTTGATGAGAAGAGTGAAACTGAAAGTTCAAGTGATGAGGAAAACGAAAGTAATGAGCAACGAAGCTTATCGCGAGATGGTGTAATAGCAGAGATGAACGAGCAAGAGATGGCTGCATGCGAGAATGGCACATTAAATGAAACTGAAGAAGACAATGAATGTGATGTGGGGATAGGAGACTTGTATAGAGATGAAGAGATGGATGAAGAACAAAAGGTGCAGATTGCCGATTCGAAGAAGTTCGAAGAGCAACAGAGAAAGGATGAATCGTTGAAGCCGTGGTGGAAGTTAGCACAAGAGAAAGAATCTGAATTCTGTGTGATCAACGGTTTATTGCATAAGAAATATCAGATATTAGACCAGACGATATATCAACTAGTGTTACCAAAAGAGAGACGAATAAAAGTGATGGAATTGGCGCATGAATCGGTATTTGGAGGACATCTAGGAGAAGAGAAAACAAGAGAACGAATAAAATTATCTTTTGTATGGCCAAAGATGAGAAGAGACATTGTGAAATTTTGTAAGTCTTGCGAGAAGTGTCAACTAAAGGCAAGGAGTTTGGTGATGGATAGAGTGCCCATCACTCCAGTCTCAAGAGAAGAGGTCGCCTTCAGGAGAATGACGATGGACCTCGTTGGCCCGATCGATCCAGTATCTGCTGCAGGTCACAAGTATTGTTTATGCATTGTGGACTCGTGCACCAGATGGCCTACAATCTTCTTATTGAAATCGCTGACAGCGAAGGCTGTGTGTGAAGCGTTGACGGAACTGTTCATGAACGTTGGTGTGCCGTCCGTGATTACAAGTGACCAAGGAACGAACTTCACAGCCAGTTTGACAAGAGAATTTCTCAATTTAATGGGCTGTAGTCCAAGATTCGACACACCAGGACACCCAGAGGCTGCTGGATTAGTAGAAAGATGGAATCAGACATTTAAAAAGATGATCCATCATGTGATAATAGACAACCCGAGGAAATGGCACAAGATAATTCCTTTCACAGTGTGGGCATTACGAGAAGTGCCGAATGCAACTACTGGAGTATCTCCATATATGCTTGTCTATGGGAAAATTCCGAGAGGACCATTGGCAATATTAAAAGAGAGTTGGACTAGAGAAATAAACTTACCACCTCATGTTGGAGTTAAACCAGAAAAGTATTTGAAAGAACTCAAAGAAAATATGGAGAAAGCATTATTGTTTGCAGAATCCTACTCTCGAGAAAAGCAATTACAATACACGAATCAGTATAACAAGAGAGCAAAGCACAAAGAATTTGAAGCTGGTGAGAAAGTCATAGTTTTGTATCCAACGTCAACGAACAAACTTATTTCTCGATGGCATGGTCCATGTACGATCATACATCGAAGATCAAAGTACTCTTATTTAGTCGATATGGGTGAAAATGGTCGAAAAATAATTCACGCCAACAAGATCAGAAAATATGTAACTCGAGCATTAAGTTGTGGTCTAATCGTTGAAGAAGATGAAGATTTTGGTTCAGTGGTTGAATTACCAATGAGGAATGAGGTTCAAGATGACAAGAATTCACTTAACCTCGATCCTGAACAAATTAGCCATTTAACAGTAACTCAGCAAGAACAGTTGTTGAAAGTTTTGAACAAATACTGTGACAGATTTTCAGAAAAACCCGGATTATGTACATTGGTTGAACATGAAATTGAACTAAAACCAGGATTTCGTGAAAAGGAATTTGCAGCATACCGAATTCCTTTGATTTATCGATCAGAAGTGGAACGTCAGATCAAAGAAATGTTAAAAACAAACATTATTAAACCATCATCGAGCAGAATGGCAAGCCCTTTGGTTATTGTTAAAAAGAAAGACGGATCTTTAAGACTTGCCTGTGACTACAGATACATTAACTCATTCACAGTGGATTGTAAATATCCTATGCCGATTGTCAGAGACGTTTTGAACAAAGTTGGAAAGTCTAATGTGATTTCTATTTTGGACTGTCGAAGTGCTTATTGGACTTGTCCTGTAAAACAATCTGATCAATGGAAGACAGCTTTTGTAACACATAATGGACTGTATGAATTTACTCGTGTTCCTTTTGGAATGATAAATTCAGGCCGAACTTTTGTTAAGGCGATAAATTTAGTTTTACAGCCTATAAGTGACTTTGCAGAACCATATGTTGATGACATTGCTGTGCATTCTGACAGTTGGAAAGTTCACTTGCAGCATCTAGATGCATTTTTGATGCAAATGAGATTGCATAACGTTACTTTGAATTTGAAAAAATGCATATTTGGTAAGAGTGAGGTAAGGTTTATCGGTCATGTGGTTGGGTCTGGTAAGATAAAGATGAATCCAGACAGAATTGAAAGTTTGACTAATTTGAAGATCCCAGAAACTAAGAAGCAAGTTAAGCAACTGCTTGGATTTTTTAATTATTATAGACAGTTTATTAAGGACTTTGCACAGATTGCGAAACCTTTATCTGATTTAACTAGTAAACGTGTTTCTGATAAGATTGATTGGACTGTTGAACATCAGCAAGCATTTGATTTACCTAAAGAGGCTGTGCGATCCAAAGTAGTGTTATATGTTTTTGAAGTGGGAAAACCATTCAATTTGTACTGCGATAGTAGTGACTTTGCAGTCGGTGCTGTTTTAACACAGATGGACGACAAGGGAATAGAACGCCCTGTGTCATTTATCAGTCAGAAATTAACTGATACCCAGAAGAGATGGGCTACTGTGGAAAAGGAGGCCTATGCTATTGTTTGGGCTCTAAACAAGTTAAAAGAAATTATAATTGGATCAAAAATTTTCATTTTTACTGATCACAATCCTCTTACATATTTGACTGAGTCAATGTCTAAGTCTGCTAAACTTGTGCGTTGGGCGTTAGCCTTACAAACTTTTGATGTTGAGGTGAAGTACAAGAAGGGCAGATTGAATGTTATTGCTGATTGTTTGTCAAGGTTATAAGTAATCGTAAGACTGTTCATTAATTAGTTAGATATATATATATGTTTCATGTATTTTGGTAATTTCGCAAATTTTGAAATTTAATTTGCTCAATTCCAGAAAAAGGAAGGAGGTAATGTGAACTGAGTTTTGTGTACAGTTTTGCAGTGCGAGATATTTAGCGTATATATTTAGTGCGCTTACTTTAGTTTCACGTGTATATGTATATATGATAGATGTATAACGTTTAGTCTTAGTGACACGCGCGGCCGGCCAATCTCGGCAGCGGCGCGCTATATGTATATTATTAGAGTTCGTTTATGCGCACAGAAGACAGGTGTGTCAAGACGCGAAGAATTATGCTGACTAGAGAAGTTTGAATTCGAGTGTGTTCGCTGTAGTAGTGTGGCTGACTAGTTGAGTTGTAATCGAATTGAGTTCTGTCTGTTTGTTTCTTATTAAACTGAAAAGATATTAAACTGTGTTGCTGATTAATTCAGGTTATACTTATACGTAGAATTAGTGTTCAAAAGGTGAACGTTAAATAGGCGTTAAGTACGAAGAGAACAAGGATTTAATCAGAAGGATTGTCAACGGAAGGATTGGGTTGACAGCGGGTTCGATCGCTTCTATAAGCCCAAGGCAAGTATTTAAAGACATGATATAGGCAACATATAGTCGACATAGAAACACGATGTGGACAAAAGTTATCGTTACGGGCAACATATAGTCGACATATAAACGCGATGTAGACAAAAGTTTCGTCTAAACAGGAGCGAGACGCGTTGACTCAGGACTATTTAGCTCGCAGAAATCGATTGAGACAGCGTTTCGTGGATGAGAAACTCGGTGAAGCCAACCTTCAGTACGATGCGGCAAAGCTTTTCAAACCAATCGCCACAGCCACGGCTGAATCCCAGGCGGCTACGTCTAAGGAGCTGCAGAAAGTTACCAGCGCCTTACAGGATTTGCCGGCGCAGATTTCAGAGTCTGCTAATTTTAACCCGATAGCGGCGTTGTTCGGTGATTCAGCAGGAACAGCTGCTCCAGCGCTTCCAGCGCTTCCAGCATCCCGAATCCCCCACGCATTGTTAGTCGATCCAAACAAATATCTCAACGTCGAGGCAATCATAAGGCACGGTTTCAGACCTCCGAGCGAGCTCGATTTAGCCGACAAGGCAGGTGCTGAAAAGATAATCGGTGAGGTCAATCACTATAATCGCCACACCCTGGGCAAAGAGAAAAAGATGGCTAAAAAGCAAAAAGACGAAGAAAAGGTAGATGCGGTGACTGCAGATATCGAAGCCCTAAGGGAATATAAAAAGCGAATCGATACACTGATAGAGGGCCACACCCTCATCAAAAAGGGAAAGGGTTTCAGTGTTCCAACCGTTCCTCTGAAATTACAAGGTAACGCCTTGGGTGAGCTCTCCGTTGACCCCGTCGCGTTGTCTGCCGGTAGACTGAGAGTGTTTAAAGGTGGTAACCTCGTTCTCGAATCTCCGGCCGATGAGTCGTTGTTCAATCTACTAACGAAACGATTCGTTAAGACTAAACAATATTCGCCTCAAGCAATTGAAACTTTTAAAAAGCTCGTACAGATGTCTGGTCTGCCTATTCATGGCCGGAAAAGTAAAAAGTTCCAGCTGATTCGAGGTGGCGCGGTGCAATTTTATAACGATCCAAACGCCCTGGTAGAGAGGTTGCAGCTTTTGGTGGCCTCTAGGGCCGCGGGAAACACTGGTCTCGGCAACGAAATCTCCGCCATTCTTGATGAGTTACTGCGTTCCGGTGCGATCTCCAAAGAGCTGGCACTCGAATTGAATAGAAACATGCTCATAAAATAAAATACACAAGATGGAACGCTCGGAGAAACTACTCGAAGAAATTCGAGAACTTTTGCAGCCTAAGGAAAATTTTAGTATAGTTGTTTCCTCAGATACTACAGGGTGGACCACGGCTTTCTCACCACCGCTGTACCTGGATCCAAAAAGACGCTTTGAGCTTGCTTTGGTCAATCTTGAAACTTATAATTCGATTCCGAACATTGACAGTTCAAATAACAAGTTCGTCTACAGCTCCACCAATGGACAGACCTGGAAGACGATCATTTTACCCGACGGAAGCTACGAGATCGCACAGATTAATTATGAAATCAGCCGGCAGTTAGAAATGCAAAATCCGCCGCCGCCAGGTGTTGCTCAACTCAGCTTTGATTCTCCTATTACTGTAGGAGCTAACGCATCTACCCTTCGCGCCTTCGTAAAGATAACGAAGGCCCGTTTTAAGGTAGATATGGCCGCATCTACCATCAGGCAAACGCTCGGTTTTAACCCTCAGACGCTTAGTCTTGGTTATAAAGAGGGAGAAAATCCAGTCGATATTCTCCGGGTGGACACAATCCTGGTAAATTGTGATATTATCTCTGGATCGTATCGAAATGGTAGCCAGCTGCCAGTAATCTACAGTTTTTTCCCGGATGTGTCGCCCGGCTATAAGGTAATCGAGTCTCCGAAAAATCTAGTGTACCTACCAGTAGCACCGGCTGGCAACGTACAGGGCATTCGTGTGTGGCTGACCGACCAGAATGGTGAACAATTAAACCTCCGCGGTGAGACAGTAACTATAAGGTTTCACATCCGCAGTGCGTAGATTTTCACACTTAAATATTCTCATGTTTGTTCTTGGAATTAAAAAGCGGCGTCGTGTCGTGGGTGGTGGACTTTTCGACTGGATACCCAAAATCGCGGGTTTCCTTGGCCGTGCAGGCTCCTTCATTTCGGCGAATAGAGGCACAATCACAAACGTTGCCAAGGCGGTTGGTAATGTCGCGAAAGCCGGCGCCACAACAGCATCTGCCGTCAGGCAAATTGTTGATGCCGTGAAAGCGAGACGCGCTGCGGCCGTAAATGAAGCTCATTTACGAAATGAAAATTCATCTGCCGCGCCTGTTGTTCCCGCACCTTTGGAGAAGGCGCTCAGCGACAAGAGCATTGAATACTTAAAACAACTGGCTGTGAGTCCGCCACCCGTTGTTCCGACAATGGCCGACATAAACAGCCGCATTGCTGGATCCGGTTTCAAAACTATAAAGCCGAGTCGTTGTGGTAGGGGTCTGTTTCTTGCAAAATGAAAAAAATTTCCGACTAATTCACAAAACGGAAAAAAATGTTTAACCCACCACATATGAAATTAATTTGCAACATGATTAATAATTGAAGCTTGAACTTTTTTAGCTATAATAATGGCGGCATTTGACGTGCCGAGTGAAATGTTGGACATCGCTTCGGCGGTACCCGATGATAATAGCATCGAATCGTTTGAATACCGCGAGTATGAATCACAAAACCCTGCGGCTATTAACAACGGCCAGGCCATACAGATAGACATCCAGAACCAAGACATTTTCACACAGCCTTCCAAGAGCTACCTTCTTGTGGAGGGCAGGCTTACCACAACAGGCGCAGCTTACATCGCAGACTCGTTAGTGTCATTCATCAACAACGCCATCCCGTACATGTTTTCTCAAATTCGATACCTGGCTAACAATACCGAGATAGAGAATGTTATGTCACCTGGGCAAGCCACGACGATGAAAGGCATGCTGGTTTACGGCGATGATTTTTCCAAAGGCGAAGGTTTAAACATGTGTTGGCAGAAGGACACGACCGCGGCGGCGGCGGCTGCGAATATCGGCTTCGAGGCCCGTCGACTGATGATCATTGGAAAACCCGTCCCTATTGGAACGTTTTCATTCATCGTTCCCTTAAGACATCTATTCGGTTTTTGCGATGATTATCACAAGGTCGTATACGGGATCAAACACTCTTTACTGCTGAGCCGGCAGGGGGATGCAGACGCGATCTTCAAGGAAGCCGCTGCGGCCAATGGCCAGATCGCGCTGACTAAACTCTCCTGGTTCATGCCGCATATAATACCCGCTTTGGAGTATAAAAGCATGCTTATGAAGCAGATTGAAGCCAAGGTTAAGGTACCTGTAGCATTCCGCGCCATGCAATGCGACAACATTGCGGTGCCACGAGCGACGAATTTTTCCTGGCGTTTGAGCGTTAAGTCGGGCACGGAAAAGCCACGCTGGATTCTTGTTGCTTTTCAGACTGGAAAGAATGCACATCAAGGCCAGAATCCGGCACTGTTTGACCATGCACAGGTTCGCAACATATTCGCTTTGCTCAACACCGATCGCTACCCAGTGGTTGACATGAATCTCGACTTCACGAAGAGGACAACTTCTCGCGCTTACAAGGCCCTACGTGACTTCAAGGAGGAATATTGCGGTATAGACGCGCGTGAATCGTCATGCCAATTGACACCAATCGAATTTGTAGATTTGTTTCCGATCTTCGTCCTGGACGTGCGCAGGCAATCCGAACGACTTAAAACCTCTGTACAGGACATACAAATCAAGGTGGACTTTAACGAAGGGGTACCAAATAATACGACGGCATATGCCGTCCTGATCAGCGACCGACTCCTGAATTTTGAATCGGATGGCAGCAAATTCAACGTCGTCTACTAGAAATCGGTTTTTCACATTTAGATACAAGGCCCTCTTTTAGATATATTTTTTCCAAAAATGAAAACTGAATACGTTGCGTTCGGCCTTTCACTGACCGACGGGCAAAAGCAAACATTGGCTAAAGCTGCGCGCGATGGCACTGGTGCCACGATTCGACTCACTCATGGCCAGCTTCGTGGAGACGATAAGCTCGCGCTTACGAAGGTTCAAGCCGCACGAATCGCAAAGAAGATTACCTCAGGCGTTGGCATGGAGCTGAGATTCACTAAAACGCAATTGAAAAAGATGACAAAATCGGGCGGATTTCTTCCACTACTGGCTCTCCTCCCACTGCTTTTTGGTGGGTTATCCGCGGCGGGTGGTATTGCCGCTGGGGTGACAGAGGCCGTGCACAACAAACAGGCCAACGACGCCGCACAGGCGGAGGCGGAGCGTCACAATCGCGCACTCGAGGCGCGGGGGTCCGGTTTATATCTCGGGCGCCAGACTTATGGTGGTTGCTGTTCGATGTGCAAAGGATCCGGTCTCTACTACATCGGGCAAAAAAACTAAAACCGCTGAGCAACTTTCACATAGAGAAAGTTGCCAGAGCGCTGCCGCATTTCCGCGGTGTTTTCATGCGAGATGGTCTGCCCGCCGTGGCTCGTGAGAAGGAGTGTGGAGTTGTTAATTTAGATTCCGGCGACGGCGACGGTACTCACTGGGTCGCTTATTGGATAGATGGACCCACGGCCGTCTATTTTGACAGTTATGGGCTGGATCCGCCTCTCGAAATTTCTCGATATTTAAAAAATCCTATAAGAACTCAAACATTTCAGCTGCAGGGGCCCGATGATGTGGTATGTGGTCATCTCTGCCTAGCCGTGCTAATAGAGCTCGCTGCCGGAAAGAATTTTGAAGACATCGTGCTTGACTTATGTTAGACTTCCGCCACCCTTTTTGTATATAAAAATGCCGGTTGATAAATTTGGAAGAGACGGTGGAGGTGGGGTGGGAGGGGGGCAGATAAGCGCCGCTGGGCTCGTCCACAAGGCTGGTGATGCCATGTTGGGAATTCTATCGGCTGGAGGTTTTCGGCTGACAAATGTGGGGACTCCTACGACGGACACGGACGCCGCGACAAAGGCTTATGCGGACATCGTAGATCAGGACAACCTACAAATCACCGGTGGAACGATGTCTGGTGTTCTAAAAATGGGCGGTCATAAATTGACTGGTTTGCCCACGGACACTCCGGGATCTGACAGTGAAGACGAGGGATGGGACGAATTGGTGGGGGAGTCCGACGCTGCGAGTTGGAAACAAATAACAGAGTACGCGAAAGAGCGGGCGCAACAAGCTGAGTTGTATGCAGACGGCTTAAGCTCCGAGGTTACTGGTCTCGTTAAACGCTACGCAGACGAAAAGGACACTGTGCTGGACACTGCCGTCAGGCTGTACGCGGACCAGAAGGCGGCCGCGGCCGAGAACCATGCAGACCAGAAGCTTATCGATGCTAAACAGTACACGGACGAGAAGAACGAGGTGCTGAGAGATTCCGTTAGGCAGTATGCGGACGAAAAGGATGTTATTGTCAAAACTTACGTCAACGAGCAAGATGTTATCGTCAAGAACGCGTGTGTGCTGAAATCTGGCAGTGTAATGACTGGAAGTTTAGTTATGGGTGGCCACCGAGTAACTGGACTTCCAACAGAGATTCCAGGATCTGATAGCGACGCTGCGAGTTGGAAACAAGTGTCAACAGCGGTCGCCGGCGCTCTATTGAACCTCGATAGAGTTCCCACGGAGTCGTTGCACGTGGTTAACAAACAATATGTTGATGTTCAACATATTGCTGCTAGACAGTACGCGGTCGATCAGGACACCGCGATTAATTCGGCCGTGAGGTTGTATACAGATCAAAAGACCGCCGCCGCAAGGGGGTACGCGGACCAGAAAGCCGAAGCTGCAAAAACTTACGCCGAAGAACAAGACGCTATGGTCAGGAGCGCTTGCGTGCTTAAAGTTGGCGACGCAATGACTGGAAATTTAGCTATGGGCGGTAAGAGGGTGACTGGGCTTTACACGGGGGCCTCAACAACTAATACCGACGCGGCGAGCATCGGGCAGGTGACAAGGATCGTAACCGGCAAAATGACAAAGTTAAATAAAATACCGACGGAGCCTTTGAACGTGGCCAATAAACAATATGTCGACAATCAGGCTGTTGTGGTTAAAAGGTATACAGACAGTAAAGAGGCCGCTGTAAGACAGTACGTGAATAACCTCAAATTTTTAAACTACAGCGGCCACATTCCACCCCTTTCCAGTGACCTCTCCGAAACGGGTTTTAAGGCCATAGCCAACACATTTCTCGACACTAACCCACCGCATATGGCATTCAACTCAGGTGTAAGAGGTGAGTGGAGGGCCACGCCCCCTGCGAATAGAATTGTTGGGGCTTGTTTACATATTGAATGCCCGGTCCCTGTGCGGGTATGGAAAGTCAGCCTGGCTGGGAGAATTGATATTCTTGATGTCCCGCGTATATCGTCCTGGAAGATCAGTGGGGCCGTTCGGAATGGTGATGCGTTTACATATACAGACCTACTCACCTCCAACACCGTTTTGCCTAACTTTGCGCAGGAGTTTACCATCGACTCTGACACCGCATACAAAATCTACAGGCTGACGGTCCTTGGTACAGAACCAAATCTAACTACTCTTGGAATATCCCACTTCCAGATTTACACATATTTTAAAGTTGGAGACACATAACACTTAATAATGGCCGACTCACACTACAAGATTCGGGGTTATCTCCGGCAAAAAGGAGAAACAAATATGCACAAGTACAACCTCGATGATTTGGTTGGACTAACCAACTGGGGATATACTATCCCTAAGCCCACCGCAGATATGTTAGCCGCGGTTCCCCAAATCCACATCGATTTCGTATCGGACGATTACCACAGCCGCGATATTTACACAGCGACCAAAACTGTGACTCTAAGTTCGTGGCAAACGCTTCCATTGACCGCGGCACGCTATCCCTGTATTACGTTGCAAACTAACAATGAGACGGTCTCTTTAGACCGCGGATTCTGGAGGCTTACAATGTTTGGTGTTAGTACCGGCGATGCGTCAGTTCGCATTATTACAGCCGCGGGTAGCATCGATCGTACAGTTGACATTCAAAGTGGACAATTTGATGCATCTAGGGCAATATTCATTCCAGGACAAACGAGTTTTCGAATTGAAGGAAAAAAGATAGGCGTTTTAAGTACTTCAACTATTGAGTTAAACGTAACGTTACTGATAGAGCAACTATAAAAAAGTATGCCTTTGTACCCAACGCTTATGGAGTCAACAATTTCGTCAGACACGACGTCGCAAACATTTCGCTTGCAGAAGATTGGCGAAATAGAAGCATTCCTGAGGTCTGAGGCGATAAGTCGTGGACAACTATGCAAAAAGTATAAGAGGGTTGTAGATGTGGCTAATGGGGCCTCGGCTGGCCTTGCTATAGTTAGTCTTGGAACTGGGGTGGGTGGGGCAGCTATGCTAGCCACTGGTATTGGTTTTATTCCTGGTATTGTTCTGGAGAGTTTAGCCATAGCGACCAGTTTTCTGGATATTATTGGAAATGTTATTAGTAGAAGTTTTGTTGCTAAAGCTTCAAAACACGACGAAATTTGTATTTTGGCGGAAAGTAAGCTAAACACTGTTCATGACCACATTTCTAAGGCGTTGGAGGACACGGCTATTAGCGATGAAGAGTATAAGCTTATTTTGGGAGAGGAGGAGAAATATAGAACGATGAAGCGTGATATACAAAGCAAGAATGGAAAAAAAGAGTTGCCGAGTCAAAGCAAAGACGAGATGGTGGCGGAACTGATCAAGAAACTAACCAGCGCTGGGTCTTGCCCGCGAACCTCAAAATAAAAGTTTTCATCGTAGGTGGTTGGAGTAGTGAGTCTGCTGTTGTTCCCAGTGCGCCACCAGCATATTATTAGGAGGGGGTCAACATTTTGCCGACGTTTCGTAGTAGTGTCACATCCATATTTAGCTTCTAATAATGCGGAAGGCTTATTTTTTCTAATTTACAACGAAATTTACAGGGGGTCCAAATTTGGCAAACGGTCCCGAAGTCATACCACACCCTCATTATACCGCAGAATGCTTAATTTTTCTAATTTACAACGAAATTTACAGGGGGTCCAAATTTGGCAACCGGTCCCGAAATGATACCACACCCGCATTATACTTCTAACACCGCAGAATGCTTGATTTTTCTAATTTATAATGAAATTTATGGGGGGTCAAAATTTGGCAAACGGTCCCGGAGTCATGCCACACCCTCATTATATCGCAGAATGCTTGATTTTTCTAATTTATAACGAAATTTATGGGGGGTCCAAATTTGGCAAACGGTCCCGAAATGATACCACACCCGCATTTTACCGCAGAATGCTTAATTTTTCTAATTTATAACGAAATATATGGGGGGTCCAAATTTGGCAACCGGTCCCGAAATGATACCGCACCCGCATTATACTTCTAATACAGCAGAATGCTTAATTTTTCTAAATTATAACGAAATTAGCAGGGGGGTCCAAATTTGGCAAACGGTCCCGAAATGATACCACGCCCGCATTATACTGCAAAAGGCCTATCGAATGTACTATGTTTAGCCTTTTATCTGTTATGTGCTTTAGTAAATACACACCACAGGATAAACATGCTGTTTAACCCATTTTCGCGCTTGAATGTAGGGGACTGGCCCCTTTTTGAAGTGAATATAGGTTTTCCAGGTCGCTTTAAAAATTTATGTTCGTTTGGCAATGACTATAGACAGTGTGCTAAACCACATGTTTTTATGATATATAGACAATGCAACAGCCACAAGGTTAACGAGCACAGCAAAAACCACGGTAATTCCATACCCGCATTTATCTGAACTGGACTGCTTAAAAAATAGCAGTGGGCTCAAAAAGCCCGACGACCTGGCAACATATTTTCAACCTTTCGATAAACAGACTCATTCAGTCTATTACTTTTTACATAGCAGTCCATATATTGTAGTGCTGCAGACTTTCAAGCAAACGTGGTTAAGCAACGTTTCAAGCTATACGATGATTACACTTGTTTTATTAGGCGGAGCCACCGCAACCAGAAACAAGAGAATAAATAACTTGAATACATAACTAGAATAAATAACTAGAACGGGGTGCAATTGAGAGGAAGCTCGAGAGAGAGGCTCTGACACAGATGATAGTCTTCTGAGCCACTTAAAACCTTGTAATGTTATGTTATGTTATGTTAAATAGAGGTTTATATGTTATTAAACAGAAAGCGGTGCACTGCTTCATTATAACGGTTATAAATATATTAATAACCTACTACATATATACAAACATAATACGAGCACTCTACATCTGATTAACGGCATGATCAATGGTTAATAGTTCTGTTGTGCGCGAGGCCTCATATAGGCTTATAAACACATTCCATGGCTAAAAGCAACGATGAATGGTTGTTACTGACCTAGATTGCGCGAACTAATGCGCGAGAGACTGTAAACAACAGGTGCGGGATCAGGCAGTGTATAGACTACATCAATTACTTGGCACGCACACTTCCCTTCCCTTTTAGTTGATGGTGTTATTGAGCCATTTATCAGCGCCGGCTGCTGGTTCGTGTGCCAGACAAGCCTACGAATCCTTGATTGACATGTCTGAATAGACAACAGGATGGGCTTAAATAATGAGGCACAGCTTTAAAGCCGATCTGTTTATAAAGGCTAGTTGGTCACGAGAAGGCTTGGATGCACTGGCTTCCCGCCGCTGTGATGTGAAACCGCTACTGGTCAACTACTGATTTACTGATCGATTGATCGACTCATCGATTGATTGATTGATTGATTGATTGATTGATTGATTGATTGATTGATTGATTGATTGATTGATTGATTGATTGATTGATTGATTGATTGATTGATTGATTGATTGAATAATGAATAAATGGATGATCGAATGAATCGATGAATGAAGTTGGTCAGTCAATCAATGAATCAATCATCGCATTGTTGAATTCATAAATGAAGGAATTAAATAATGAATGAAATATTAAATAAATCATTGAATGGATTAATGAACGTATTAAAGAATGAATCAATGAACGAATTTGGAAATTAATTAATTAACTAATAAACGAATTAATGAAATAGTTAATTAACGAATTACTGCAATATTGAACTGTTACTTTACTGAAAAAACGGTCATATTAACGAAATAATGAATTAATGATACAGCGAGTGATTTTTTTCTTTTATATTTGTATTAATTCATTCGTCCATTCATTCATTCATTCATTCATTCGTCCATTCATTCATGCAAATCCTAACCATACCTTAAACTACCTCCTTCCACGTGTTGTTATAGCTAACTTACACTCCCATACCGTATCCTACCTAAGCTAATTCGGCGAATAGGGGCAAACGAGTGCTTTATTTACCGTTTGTCTTGCTTGTAGACCTGATGGGAGAGTCAGACTCAATGCAACTTGTCCGGACACCATAACTTCTTGGGTTGCCAGCGCCTTTGCTATTAGCCAAGACACGGGTTTCGGAATAGCAGCGAAAACCAAAGTAAGGATTCATGGACGTCGCAGTCGCCCATTCAGGAACTCATATATATGTATATGCCAGCTGATATATATATATATCAATTTATCGCCGCCGATAAGCATTAACCATTGTCTCCAAATATTCGATTTGTTTCTTCCAAGTAAGCATCTCTAGCTGAACTAATTGAATCTGTCTTTTACTTCTTTAGCTGATCGTCTTCAAGCAATTCTTTCTGTCTCCGGATCTTCCATATTCAGTCATCCGTGGAGAACAGTTTGCTCTCAAAGTCAACGTCTTCAACTACATGTCTACTAGGCTTAACGTAAGGTCCTTGCTTCACTGATTTCACTCGCATTTCTCGGCATCAGTTTCGGGAAAACGGCAGCGTTGAATAAGACTGTCATATTGTAGAAAACAAGACGGAATTCAAGTTACTTGATGTGCGTGTCAAACAGCACAAAAAAGCATCCCAATCTTCAGCCGTGTTTCTGGAAAGAAAACAAGTCAACCTGCATATAGGTTCGGATATTTGATCGAGTTGAAACTATGAAACAACTAATGTAGTGCAGTTGTGTTATAGTTGTTTTATTGTATTATGATTGTTTTATTAGGTCTTGGTCAGTTTACGACCATCGAATTACTACAAAGTTCAAGGAAGTACTTCCAAATTGGCAATGGTATGAACTTATATAGTAGGCTTTTGTTATTTTAGAAGGACTCCGTTGATTATTAAAACTCACCCGGTTCATCGCTATAGAGGAGTTGAACAGAGCAGAGTAGATGATAGAGTCCAGTTTTATTTAAGTATGAACGTGTTTTCTGAGAACAGTGACATTGAGTTACCCTCTGTGTTGATTAGCCTAATTAATATAAATGTCTGGACGTTTGATTGACAGCAGTATTGTGTATATATAGAGAGTGCATAATACTGCATATAGGCTTGGCCGAACAGATGTTGAGTAGTAAGCCTTGCATTTTAATGCAGGTGAAACTAGGTACATATATATCATATTGCTCTTTAAGTCACTGCCTATTACCAGTGTAATTGGTCGCCAGTAACGGGTGGGATTCGTTTGATATCAGGTGGATAGTAACGACGCTGTTTCTCTCTACTTCTGGATCATCCCTGGATCTCTGGGTCAGATACCAATCGATATTACGGCACAATCACCTGTTGCAGGTGATGCCGTCAGAGTGATGCTTCTCGTTAAGGTAAGCGACATATTGTGGAGAATTCGAACGTGGTTGCTGCAAGAGACGCAGTATGTGGTGCATGGCATCAATAAAGAAACATTTTATTAATAAATAACGAAAGTAAATCTCAATAAAGAATTATAAAATTAGATCTCATTGATGTATAATAAAGTAAAGTGGTTGATGTATAGAATGGAAAATCTTATAAGTAATTAATTCAGATAAATCTCCTTGGTAAAGCGTGAAGGTTAAGAGCACGTCTGTGCAGATGAGAATTTGCACATTGCTCCTTCTAAAGCTGCGCTTGGAAGTACCGCCCATGAAATGAATCTTCGAATGTCCTTTAATTATCAACCATCAAATCTTCGAATGAAATGAATTGTTCTGTTATTAGACATTGAGTAAAAAACAGAATACTGTAGCGTCCCTCTTGAACTCAAGCAGTTTGCATTGTTATTGTGGTCCTGTGGACTGCAATCCCGCAGGAAATCAGTGCTCTTGCGCGACCAGAGTCAAGCTGTGGACTTTGTTTTTCACTATTTGTTTTATAAAATATTCGAAAATGCCCTCCTCACGAAGTTCAGAAGTGCACATTGAAGTTGGGCAAACATTAAGCAACAAAAGTCGACTGGAAGAGATAAGTTTTCTGTTTGAAGCGAAAGACAGTTCAATGGCTGCGTTGCGAACATGAGATGGTAGAAAGTCCCAGAAAAAATATGCTTCCTAGCAGATGTTGATCGAACCGAGGATCGGACTTTTATGTTGTCACGCCATTCTCTGATAGGTCTTCTTTTGTGCATACATTATTCCGCATAATTTTTTATTTAATTCAATTTATGTACTTTATGAGCTGTTCAATTAAAAACGCACTTGCTCCTCGTAGAGTAGATAGGTAAGTAAGTATATTCTTTGTTGACCAATTGCTAATCGCACTTCGGTGTAAATATATCTAATAAACAGTTAAAAAGCATATAACATCCTAACAATAAATGTTTTGTGCATTTACTGTTGGGTGGGGGTCGTGCGGTCATGGGCACGGAGACGGAGGGAGAAGTGGGTGGGTTTGGCTGGAGGTAGTAGTTGGTGGCAGGATGGGGCTCTAGTAGTCGAAAGACTACATAAAGCAGGCAGCCAGCATCGGTGCCCATCCGATATAGTAGGCCTACCACAGTTTCCTGTGTTTATGATACCTGTGTTGTTGCTGTCTGTAGCCAGAGGGCGTCTTGCAGCAGTATAGTACATCTCTGTTCATCCAACTCTCAGCCTCTGTACCAACCTACAGCAATTCTCTGAACATTTCTGTGCCGCCATTCGGGATGCTGGTTGAAGGGTCGGAGTACATCGAGGTAACTGTTGTGGGTAAGCATCTTCTCAGCCGAGTTCTTCCTTTACAATAATAGTGACATTACTTGATTGACGAATTGACGGACTTCTCTGCAGGATTTTATGATCGTAACTTATATGCCACCCTGAATAAGATTAATATAAATATTTTCCAAAATCAAAGATATTTTTACCTGGCTAGGTTAGGTTAGTTATTTTTAGCAACGCTGTATCATGACACATGATTTGCGCCACTCTCCGACTTTTTCCGGGCATGGGATTGACACCACTCGAGAGTGAAAGTGGCGAAGTTAGGCTGCCTGGTATCGAAAGTTCTCTAGAACATTGTCCCTCTTTAACCGGATTTGAGTCGGTAGAAAGTGTAAAGTTATTTTTGAATCCCCTTCTTCTTCTTTCTCTTCTTCTTCTTTCTCTTTTACTTTCTCTTTTCTTTTTTCTTGTTCTTCTGCTTCTTCTTGTTCTTCTTGTTCTTGTTCTTGTTCTTTTTGTTCTTTTTGTTCTTTTTGTTCTTCTTGTTCTTGTTCTTCTTGTTCTTGTTCTTCTCCTTCTTGTTCTTCTTGTTCTTGTTCTTGTTCTTCTTCGTTTTCTTCTTCTTCTTCGTTTTCTTTTTATTCATCATAATCTTCCTCTTCTATCTCTTCCTTCTCTTATTTTCTTCTTCATCTTCGTCATCATCTTCTTCTTTCTCCTCCTTCTCTTCTTTTTTCTTCACTTTCATCGTCATCGCCATCATCTTCTTTGCGGGTGACTTGATTGCTGCACAGTGTAGGTGAACCGAATCCTTGTCTGCTGGATTAGCCTACGTGTTCAATGGATGTCTGCTTCTTGTTTAGGTTGTCTTAATGTTCAACTTGCTTACCTGTGCAGGTGATCTGATGGGTTCGTCAATCAAGGGCTTGGACAACCTCTTACAGATGCCATACGGATGTGCAGAGCAGAATATGATCAATTTTGCCCCGGATGTTTACATCGTCAAGTACCTCAACATCACCGGTCAACTCACGCAGGATATCAAGACAAAAGCTGTTGACTACCTGATCGCAGGTCAATATTGAATCACTTCGTATACAAGGATTCTGATTCCAGTGTTGCTGCTACTTTGAATTGCTAAGATGGCGCCTGATTAACTAAGGAGTAACTGACTGGCTCTCTCGCTCATGCATGTAGGAGAACCGTCGAATACAACGTAGTTAACATTCACCTCTAGCGGGTTTTGGAGCGAAATGGAATGAAACGTATGGCTCATCGTCCTAGGAAAACAGTCGACCCACGAGTACATGTATGCTGGGGAGAACGAACCGGGGCTACCGGCAACAGATAACAAACCCAGGCCTGACGGTGTCCACTCCGCGGTGTGGCCTGGCATGTCCTCCCTAGCGAATACCTTACCAGTACCTCTTGGACGGGTCATACCACAACATATATGTGTGTGCTTGTATGTATGTATGTATGTATGTATGTATCAAGGCACTTAAATAGCATACACATATACACGCATGCATAAATACATACACATGCATATTCATACATGCGTACGTATAATATCGTATATACACACATACAATGTCATACATATATACATATAATAATAGTTATACATACATGCATACATACATACATACACATATTCATACGAAGACTGCATTCCCGTAGAGAATTACGTATTTCAAATTGCTTTCCACCATCACTGACTCAATGAAAGACTTGCTGATTGACTGACTGATTGATTAATTCATTGATTCCTCAATTTATTGATTTACTGATTTGTTGATTTATTGATTGAATATCTTAAAGGTTACCAGAGGCAATTGACGTACCAGAGGTTGGATGGTTCCTACAGCGCATTTGGACAGAGAGACATCTGTGGCAGCCTCTGGTAGGTTCAAGTACACGTCATCTTGAATGATAATTTCATTACGTTCAAGTGTTTTATATTTCACTTGATTATGCAAAAATATGCAATCTACTATTAATTTCAACTGACTGCATATTCATTTGAACTGAATGATAGCATGTCCCTCCGTCTGGAACTCTCTACTCATGGGCGGCAATCCTGGGGGATCGAGGGGACAATACCCCCACCTTTAAGAGTGGGGGACACACCATAATCTGCCCCACATTTTGAAGAAACACCAAAAAGTTAAAAGTTTTTAAATTTTTTAGAACTCTTTTCACCAGATCAGTTCAAAACTCTTTTTTGACCAGATCAATTCTAAATTGTCCCCCCCCCACCTGTCAAACAAGATCGCCGCCAGTGTCTCTACTTCTTCATGTTCGCAACTCTCAACCGAGACCGTCTTTCGCTCTAAACTGAAAACTTACCCCTTCCAGTCTACCTATTACTCTTAATGTTTCTCCGGCATCAGTGAGCAATTCTGAACTTTGTAAGGAGGGCATTTGCTAATTAAAGTTTTTCTATCGTTAAGCTTGACATTGGAATCCCACAATGTTTTAGCGGTGAGCCCCACTGCATGGAACGGGCTCCCTGGAGCTGTGCCTGATCCCCAGAACTCCCTTTTACACGTTCTACACTATGAAAACTGTCCTATTTGGCTTTGCTGGAGTGGGGAGCACCTCTGAGTCGGGAGCACCCTTGAAGAGTTGCTATATAAATACTCGAATGAATGAATGAGTGAATGTTCTGAATGGTAGAAAATTATTCGCATTATTCCTGTATATCGGTAATGTTAAATTTCACATGTACTAGGTCCTGTGGTCGCTATTGAAAAACGTATGCATTTACATTAATTTATCGTATTGTAATGTATTAAGAACTTATAAGTTGCGTTGCTTGGGTGTTCAATGCACGAGGCATCAACCTATGGCGCACCAAATGATCTCGAAAACGATAACGTCAATTCCTTATATTTTATCTAAGGCTGAGCTCGTTCACGATCAAGTGTTTCCATCAGGCCAAAGACTACGTTCCTGTGGATGATTCTAAGATTGCTCAAACGATGCGATGGATCATAGACAAACAGGCCGCAAACGGATCTTTTGCGGAGCCTCCGATGTGCAAAGTACATAACACAGCCCTCCAGGTATCTCTCACATTTAAAGCTTTTGGTTTCTTTAGCTGTAAATCAGTCACTAGAAACATAGTTTCATAAATTTTGAAACCACAACTCCACAGGAAAATTAATACTACTGTAATATTTTGATATATTCCTGCAACCTGGAATGGCCTTCCTGTTGCACTTCGCCTGGTCCCTATGACTCACTCTACCTTGTTTTTGCAAACTTAAAAACTACTCTCTTTAGCCGTGGTTGGACTAGGAGCGCTCCTGAGTAGATAACCTTGAAGGGGCGCTATATAAAAGCTCATTAATAATAATAATAATATGTTTAACAGAAGCAATTTAGAAATAAATTAACAACTATAGGCAATGATTAAGGAACAATGGAGATTAAGACGGAAGTGTTTTTCTTCCGGTAGATTTAAAAATCCTTTAATATTTTATATATTTTAAATTTCCTTTCAGAAATCGTGTAACTAGTCTTTAGATTCCTTATAATAAAATGAATATTAAATGTAGTCATCAGTGAGATATAATGCGATTATGTTAACCTTTCCCACCACTTCAGTGTTTAGAGCTACCTCGTCTTATTGTGTCTTAACTAATATGCGTATACAACTGTTGCCATTTTATTTTCTATTGAAAATCCAATAAATAATAAAATGTAAATACTTCTATTTGCGCATTATTCACTTTTATGTAGAATTGCATTCGGATGGATATTTGCATTTATTTTAGGGTGGATCGGCTGTGGGTCTTTCAATGACGGCTTACGTCTTAATTTCACTCATTGAAAACAAGAACAATACTCAGGTAAGGATCAGCGGAGAAACTACGTGGGCCTATTTGATGAATAATTGTATGGGTTTTTCTAATACGTTGCTCATATATGACGTTGCTCATATATGACTAGGAAAAACTTTATTTTGCGAATGCTCTACTTATGAACATGCCCTTCTGGGTCTGGCTGGTGTTTCGTAGATGTTAGTTGCCATTCTTTTATGTTTCATGCACATGCTAATTGTATAACATGTTTGTTAGCCGCTGTGCGTTTGCAGGCGGATCATTAAAGTACATACATACTTACTTACTTACTTAAATAAGTTGAAGTGTAGCTAAATCCCTGTTCTATGCCATTTGAGTCCATTGACTTCTGTCGTCCCATCAGGAACTTGTTCCCTTTTCTTCAAACTTATGTGTTATATTCTTGATCTTAAAGAAACTTGGCTTCAAGCGTTTGACACACCATCCTTCATTTCCTATATGATTCCTCCACACTCTTAAATGAACCCCTATGAAGTCTGGATGTGCTAGGCAGAGTATTGTTACTATTATTTA
This sequence comes from Allolobophora icterica, assembly GCA_963556255.1. NCBI lineage: Eukaryota > Metazoa > Annelida > Clitellata > Crassiclitellata > Lumbricidae > Allolobophora > Allolobophora icterica. Next base: position 42,331,091 of record OY744616.1, read on the forward strand.
ACTAGCTGTGACGCGTGAAAAATCACGATATCACTTCCTCTTCAGTCTCTGCTCTCTTTTTCTGCCTGCGATAGTTGCGCATATATTCAGCTCGCTTTGCTTTTTTTATGTCTGCATTCATTACTAAATCCTGAGTAATTGTCATTATTATTAAACACTAAAGCTAACTGGCGTCAGTTAGACCGGGAGGGCCTACTGGACCATCGTCCGTGTATGAGGCGTGTATTGTGGCTAGCCAGAGTTCAAAGTTTTATAAACTGTGAGTCCCAACATGAAACTAATTCTTTGCTGAATAGGAAGCCAGTGCGAAGATTCTAGCGCAGGGGCTATATAGATGACATTTCATTCGAATCAGGACCACCGTTGAAGATTTTCATTACAAAATTTAAAATCGAATTTTGGCATGTGATCGAAGTAATGATTTCTGTTCGTTTCTATGGCTTTGCAGATTGGTTCTACTGACGTTAATAGAAGAATTGCTTTATCCACGAAATACCTGGAAGACCAGATCTCAAGCGCATCCTCTGATCCCTATGCTCTGTGTATCATCAGTTATGCACTTGCCCTTGGTCACAGTTCAAAGGTTGACGATGTTCTGCAGATGTTGGAAGCACTTGCCAAAGTTGAAGGTAATAAAGATGGGCGAACTATTTGAAAAATGTAAGCCTCAACCTAAAGAATTTTGCGTTGATATGACTAAGTAGATTAAATTGTCTTGAAACACTCATGCTTGATTTTTCACATTTCAAATTCAAAATTGTTCTGAGTCAAAATCTGTGTAAAGTTGGTGGAATATGCTAATACCTGTGGAAAATCACAATGACAGGCTTTGCATTCGATACACAAGGCATGAGTTTTTGCTCATAGAACACAACGGCTACCACGGAATCCATCTACTGCAACAGTTATCTAAGTATTGCAATTTCATCGACTAGATATGAACCCAATACTCCGCTGTATCAATGAATATGTTGCAGATTCTGTTGAATGGCTGATAAGAGCGATTGTATTCTAATGCGAGAATAGATAGAACTTGCATTATTACTTTGTCCATCAATATGAATAAACAATGGCATATAGAAGCTTTGAATTGTATATTCTTCAGCTGGAACGAGGCACTGGGAGAATGCATCCGACAGCTCCAGTGCTTCCCAGACTGGTTGGCGTCCCCTGTACTCCCAGGCTCGATCCATCGACATAGAGATGACAGCCTACGCCCTACTTACTTACTGTCAACTTAAGAATATCTTGATGGGTCTTCCGATTGCAAAGTGGATCGTAGCACAGCGCAATGCCAACGGTGGATTCTCATCCACTCAGGTAACTGTAGACTCAGGTAAATGTCGACTCAGATACATATAAGACAAACTCCAATCAGACAAACTTGGCAAGGACTCTATTTACACACATCCGATAAGACACATCTGAGACAGACTCTTATTAAGACACATCTGAGATAGACTCTTTAGTTAATTTTGTGATTTATTTAGCCTAGTTATAATAATGCTGAAGACTCCAATCGATGGTTATTTAAAGTGAATCGCAATAGTAATCATAATCCAACATAGAAACCAGGAAGTCAGATTGATGGGTGAGCAAGTTAAAAGATAGAATGAATCTTCAGATGAATATTGAAAAAGAGTGAACGTTATAAGGATCGGGTTGAGTTTCATGTCACCAGATAGAAGTAACAGCGGGTAAACAGACAGGAATAGCTTTAACACTAGCATCTTCATGGGTCTACCTCATAACCTAAGTACTCCAGTATTAAGAATAATAATCTTCGTTTATTAATTCACACTGACAAGTACGCAGTAAGATTACATGATATAGGCCTAGTAGTAACAGACGATAACAAGTTTAACAGGAGCCGAATTTAACTAAGTGTTTAACTTTTAGCTGATTTATCTCTAAGTATCTACGTGTCAAATCTTGCTGATCTGATATTCTTGCAATGCTTAAAGCAAGTTATAATTCATCGGGATAAACTGAGCCCTCTGCCTTTCCAATTGGTTCTAATTCAGCCGCGATTGTTTGATATTAACGCTCGTTAAACTTCTATTCATTGTATGTCTGTTGACAAGGATACAGTTATAGCGCTGCAAGCGTTGGCAGAGTTTGCATCTTTGATTTTTGGACCATCAAGTGAACGCAACCTCCAGGTATCCATAGCAACTGACTCCGTAAACCATACGTTCCTTCCAATTACAGACGAAACATCCATTCTGCTACAATCATATGAGGTAGGATTAATTACACTGTGTTCATAGGCTCAGACTCTGGGGGGCAGCCGGGGCACGTGCCCTCCCCCCAACAATTGAGATGGACTGTACATATAATGCAACAAGTGTAGAATTAATAACCAAATGGCCCCAATATTTTGGACATGTTTACGCCAGTGACTGTGTTATTACTACCAAAGTACCTCAGCACTTAACTCAGTCTTAGCCGCTAATTATTAGGTAAATGCTATCACAACTTATGCATCTGGAAAATGTATATCTATGAAATTTAATATTTAACTGCTTACTATAATAGAAATCTCATTTCACATCAGTAACCTTACTCATTAACCAAACAGAATTTTAAAAATAATTTTTTTAGATTTTTAATTTGCTTTACATTTCACAGTTAACTGATATTTTCTTAATATGGGTTATGTATATGTATATCTGCCATCTCTACGATTGACATATTTGCAGCTGCCTTCTAACACTAGAAGAGTTTTCATCTCCGCAAATGGAAATGGTCCTGCCCTTGTTCAGGTAATTCAGTGCTCTAAATACTCTGAATTATATAAACTCACAATAGCTAGAATACATTAACTCATAATAGGTAATATCAACATAACATTTATTATATAAATATAGGCCTACTAATGTCATCTAGAGATATAGGCCTATTACAAACTCAGCGTCTTGTTGTATGACTTTTCGTTTTCGAAATGTTTGCAGTTTTTAAATGTGTGATTATTGAATCCGTCCTTGACGTAAAAGTAACTACCTTCCAAATCCGTACAATGGGTAATTGTAGTTGTATCTGAACTGTAACTGTAACTGAACATTTATATAGCGCAACTCAAATCAGCGGCGCTGTCGACCCGCATCACTGCCACCACCGGCATAAAGAAAGGTTTTCAAGCGTCTACGGTTCGTCCTATAGGCAAACTAGGCAACTGCCTAGGGCCGCCGATTTTTAGGGGCCGCCAATTTTCCATTAAAAAATGAAATTTAATTATCAGTCGGTAGATGGAAGTATTATAGTGTTGGTTTATAGTGTTGGTGTAATAAATCGCGCAGGTGTAACCGTGAATTGCTAAAAAAAAGGTAACGACATTCATTTGTGAGGCGAATGACTAAAAAAAATTTTTTTTTAAAAGTCATCAACTTTTTTGAAGATGAAATTCCAAAAAAGATGGAAGAAATCGAAATTACCATGACGAAAATGTTAAAATTTCGGACGGTTTGCTCAGGGCCGCCGGTTTGTCGGTTTGCCTAGGGCCGCCGGTTTGCTGGTTTGCCTAGGGCCGCCAAATGTCTTGAGCCGGGCCTGCGTCTACGGAACTGAAGAGGAGAGAGGGGAAGAAGCTCTTGGCGGAGGGACTGGGAAGACTGTTCCAAGCTGAAGGACCCACTTCTGTATAACGCCACTTCCGAACAATAGAAAATTGGAAACGCTCTCTGCGCTAACCTACATGATGTCAAATGTTATCAAGAACTAGATTTTTGCATCATTTTGCACAACAATGCAAAGTAATCTCGAGGAATGACCAGTGGCGGGCCCTCACACACGCGTAGAGCCAGCCAACGGATTCCCTCGACAGTCGACAGATGGCATGGATGTTCAGAGTCTCGGGGTCGATCAAGTTATTTGAGTAGTTGTAGGGTTAACAGAATGCATATGCTCCTGAGTAGATAACCTATAAGGAGTGCTGTATAAAACCTATGTAATATTGACAGCTGAACGTCGAATACAACGTTTACGCAACAGATGATGCGCCTGGAATCATCTTTAACGTCAACACGACACAGAATGGAAACAAAATCGCCATCAAGTCATGCAGCAGGTTCATTTCTGAATACACTGTTGTCGTTCAATTAGCAATGATTTTTTTAAACATAATTTTTATTTACTGCATTTTGTTAGCAATTGTTTGCTTTGTTTTAATTATCCGAGTGACTTGACTTCTATCTTGCCTCGGTTTTTCTATATTCACCTTATCTTTAATTGTCTTTTACCTCCTTTCATTACCTTACTTCAGTTTATCTTACATTAGTTTACCTTGCTCTAGTTCGCCTTTCCTAATCAGCTTTATACCGTATATCAACTGCTACTCATGGGCTTGGCCTCGATCGTCTCGGAGCTCCTCACACCGGTCTCAAGCTGTCTAGGCCGCCGCCGGCTCCGTTCGGCTTCCCACGGCCAGTTCATGGTCTTGCGCTCTCACACGTCGGCGCGAACTAGGCGCATCTTTTCCTCTGTGGGTCCGTCTCTCTGGAACAATCTGCCACCGGACATACGATTAATAGCATCTTCAACAGTTCAGAAAACGTTTTCTGCTCGACTTGCAACGCATCTGTTCGGTGATTCCTATGTAACCGTGCCGCAGCGTACTTGTGAGTCACTTAAAGGGCGCTTTGCAAGGTCTGGTAATACATATCTTGCATACATTGACGTACCTTTTCTCCCTCACCTTTCGTGCCTTAACTTTTCTGCTCTACCTTTTCTGCCTTGCCTTTCTGCCTTATTTTTCCCGCCTTACCTTTCCTGCCTTACCTTTCTGCATTACCTTTCCGGCCTCACTGTTTGTACTTTATTACATTGCTGTACCTTGCATAGTTTTATACTACTAAACTGTACGTTACTTATAACCGCAGTTGGAATAAGACAGCTGCAAGTGGAATGGTGGTCATGGAGATCACCCATTTGACTGGATTCAAGTTTTCGAACGTCGATGCAAACAAACCCATTAAGCGCATCGAAAACGACGACGAGAAAGTTGTTCTCTACTTCGATGAGGTACAATTCAGTGTTGGAAAAAGATTTATGTGGGGAGAGAGAGAGAGATAGACAGACAGACAGACATAAACAGAAACACACATAGACAGATAGATGGATGGCTGAATGACTGAATGAATGGATTAATTGATGGATTCATGGATGGAGAGATGGATGAATTGGTTATGAGGGACGCATAACATTGGTTATGTTCTGTGCCTTGTAACCGAAGGGTCGCATGTTCGAATCTACCTCAAACCACTGCCTAGAGACCCATCGATGTTCTGTCGTATGGTCGTGTGCACTTCTGAACTTTAAATGGAGGGCAATATCAAAATACAGTTGTATTGTATTGTGTGGAGGAAGGAGACGAGGATGGAGGAGGGCAGGGGCAGAGAGAGAGAAAGACAGAGAGGCAGAGGGTGAAAGAGTGAAACTTGGACTGCGGAAAATGATTAATGGTTAGAATTAGGTAATCGCAGTTTGCGTTGAAGGCTTGAAGCCCAGTTTATTGTAGCAGATAAGGCATAATAAAAGTTGCGTCATGGAGTTCAAGGCCTGCATAAAGTAATATCAGATATCTTCCATATATTGCCGGGATAATTTCTGTCCGGGGTTCCATAATAGATACGCAAAGTATGAGGGTAAACTTCAGACGGCGGAATTCTGAATCACTTGTCATAGTTTAGCCTTCTCCTGGTGCGCTGATCCAATCCGGCATTCGACTAGTGATGAATTGGAACCCAGTAGGTTCAATCGAAATGAAAGTGGAGACATTAGCGACAGTAAGTTGGATTAGATCAAATCAGATAGAGACAGAAAAAGAGTAGAGAGAAAAGAAAAAGAACGGTGAGCAACTGAGAGTTAGAGGAGAACACGGACTATCTGATTGGTTAGAGCGCTCTCTTTGTAACGCGGAGAGTAAAACGGGGTTGGAGTCTCTGCGATACCATTACTGAGTTGGGACCTTGAGCAAGTCTTTAACTTACAATTGTTCAGCGGTATCAATTGCTGCTTGGTGTGTAGATATACTAGTATATTGGGACGTAATCATAGGCGTAGCTACGTTGAGGCAAGAGGAGGCATTTGCCTCCTCTTGGATTTTTAGATTAAAAGTTTTTCGTTGGGTTATCTTATCTTATCTTATCTGAACATTTATAAAGCGCTTCTCTCAGCAGGGCTATACAGAAGCGCTCAAGGGTTATAGCCCTGCATCCTCAAGTACACCCGATTAGAGGTGGATGTTGTCTCCTCTTGAACGGAAGAAATCTCCCAAAAAAGGTCATCAAATTTTCTGTAGAAGAAATTCCCCAAAAAAGGTCATAACAGTTTTTGACAAGCATAGTTGCCTCCTCTTGATTTGAAGTCTGGCTACACTCCTGGACGTAATAAAATACTTAATAGACGAAAGCCGGCAGTGTGTGCAATGTTGGAGCAGAATTTGAAAAGGCGAGAGAGAAAGTTAAGTTGACTCTATATATACCCGTTCATATAATCTAACTAAGCCGAGCTACTACTAGCGCATTTACCTTACATTTGGTTATATTATCTTGCGCTTTATATTGTCTCCGTATAATTATAACCTTCAAATAACAAATAACTATGTATCATATCATACTAAATTTTATATACTATCGTCATCTGCTCAGTAACTGCAGAGGCCAAAATAAAAAATGTTCAGTTAGGCCTACCCGAAATGACGTTAGTTTTTCTTTGTCCTTCTAGTTGACGTCAAACGAGACTTGTGTTGACGTCACATCGGAAAAGGTCTTTCCCGTAGGCAACGTTAAGGATGCTTCAGTCAAAGTCTATTCTTACTACGATCCGCGTATGTAAATAGGTCACTACATGAATAATTCATCAATTTGTTTGTCGTTGCTTGGTTACGACCTGAATATCGTTTCACTCTCGAGCCATACGATGAACTCTCTGCTAATTGAGAGCAGTGGTGATAGTGATAACGACGACGGTGATGATGATGATACAATGACGATAGGAAGATGATATATTGATGATAGGATGATAATGATAGTGAAAATAGTAATGATGATGAATGATACGATGATGATTCAAGGATGATGACGACAATGACGATGATGATGATGATGATAATGATGACAATGACGATGATGATGACAATGACAATGATGACATTGACGATGATGATGATGATGATGATGATGGTGGTGATGATGGTGGTGATGATGATGATGATGATGATGATGATGATGATGATGATGATGATGATGATGATGATGATGATGATGATGACGACGATGATGATGATGATGATGATGGTGATGATGGTGGTGATGATGATGATGATGATGATGATGATGATGATGATGATGATGATGATGATGATGATGATGATGATGATGATGATGATGATGATGATGATGATGATGATGGTGATGTTGATGATGGTGATGATGATGATGATGATGATGATGATGATGATGATGATGGTGATGATGGTGATGGTGATGGTGATGATGGTGATGATGATGATGATGATGATTATGATGATTATGATGATGATGATAATAATGATGATGATGATGATGATGATGATGATGATGATGATGATGATGATGATGATGATGATGATGATGATGATGATGATGATGATGATGATGATGATGATGATGATGATGATGATGTGATTATAGTGATGATGTGATGATGTGATTATAGTGATGATGTGATGATGATCCTGATGTTGATAGTGATGATAATGCCCCTTGTATCGTTTTGTTACGCGGTGTATTTTCAGCCGTTGGACGCACTCTATTCTACGGAGCTCCTCAGACTATGGGGCAGAAATCGGTCTGTGAGGAATGTCCAGAGTGTTGCAGTAAGTAGAATTGTTACGCTATGAATATTAATAGCCATGATATCTCTTGCTACTCGGGCTCACCCAACGCTTTGAGTGTCCTACGGTCGCGTGGTCTGTCTTCAGCGGCTCTTCACGGGTTCTCACGTGTCACCACTGTGACCCGTCCGTCCAGTGTTTAATCTAGTCCCCCTCGTCTGGGAGGGGAAACCAGGTTTATGGGGGAGCAAACAATTGACACACGATTTTGTCTTCCATCTTTAAAAAGTTTCGAAAAAAGTTGATGACCTTTATTTTTAGTCCTTCACCCGATTTGTAACTTTTTCTACAACAATTGCTCTCTGAAAAAGGTTGATGACCTTTTTTTTAGGAATCCATCTCTCTGGGGGGAAACCATGTATCCACATAAAACATCAATCCTGGGGGGAACTTCCCCCCCAAAGACGTCTAGATTACTCACTGGCGTCCGTCTCACATATGCCGCCACAACCTGGTGGAGAAACTGGAATTCCCCCCTCGGTGGTCGCCAGGTGTAGTAGGAGAGATGGTGGAAGCGGCGGATGCCCGAGTGCTCCAGGCAGTCTCAGGGAACGACCTCACGTGCTGCGTGGACTGTTTCCATCTAGGGTTCGGCAGCGGTGCCACCTCCGCCCAAGACTTCGTGACTCTGAGCCGCTTGCAAAGGACGAGAGGAACTTTATTCCACGTGTACTTTACTAAGGTCTTGCCTGGCTCACATCCGATCGCTTTTCTAATGATAACTATAAACTTACCTTCCTTTTAACTGGTGCGTTGAGCCAACCTGTCAGATAATGAACGAATAATATTACACTCTTTTATGCACAAATATAATTTGATTATCTTTGATTCTCGAACGACCTCTGGTTCGTGTCTTGCGGTTATTTTGGGATTTGATTAGTTGAGCCGAGATAAAGTTACATTATTCAAATCGAATATATTTTAGAGTAACCTCATTTTACCTCGGCTCAAAACAATTCAAACCCTACAATAACCACAAGCACATTCAAGGTTGCAATAGAATACAATAACATTATTATTATTTTATTGTTGTTGTTGCTGTTGTTGTTGTTGTTATTATTATTATTTTTATTATTATTATTATTATTATTATTATTATTATTATTATTATTATTATTATTATTATTATTATTATTATTATTATTATTATTATTATTATTAAAACCATTACTGCTGTTACTACTATTAATGTTGTTGCTGTGCATTTATTAGGCCTCACTATCTAATCAATCAATCAATCAACTAAACTTTTATATCAAGCATCAATCACAAACAGTGAGCGTTTGTAAATGGATTTGCTAAAGGTCGCCAAACATTTACCATCCTTGGGGAGGATCGAACCTGTAATCTCTGTGTACAAAGCGAACACTCAACCAATCGATTACCTTGTTCCACGGACTAGACTATGTCGTACACGGACATTCTTTGCATTTTAGCTGGTACAGGTCGTGCTACACCGTCTCCTCCGACACGAAGCACGACAACCACGAAGAGTGGACCCGTATCTGTATCCTCTCGCCGTATGACCCCCACTCCAAGAAGATCCACTGTGAGGAGTAGACCATCCACGCCACTCCCATAAACACAACAAAATCTAGACAGTTCAACATTTTTTCCAATGTCTTTTTATTGTCGAATGCAGAGTCTTCAAGACGTAGATTGGAATTTCTGAGTTTTGTTCAGCAACAAGCTTTCTCAAAGAAAACGTGCCAGAATAGCCTAATGTGTAAAATATAATATCTGTTTATGTGCATAATATGTAAACTTCAATTATATGCAAACATCTTTCGGGTTAAATAATCTAAGCAATGTGAGCAAAAGATCTAATCTGTCCTCTTCACAGTTTTATGCTGTCGCTATATATCTAAATAATGTGGCCGAAATTTTGCTGCTTATTATGATGGCTTGTAAAATGTCTCATAGTAGGGCCTACTCAAACAATGTATAAACTTGCGACACAGTTGTCTCTCATACGGTTAAGGGTTCGACTCCGTGTATGTTGTTTGCGCACACGTGTCTCCGTCACCAAGCAGGAGAATTTAGCTTCAGCGTAAGCAGGGAAGTAATGGTCAAGTCCTGCGATATCACTGTCTGTCCTACTTGCCCTCGTTACTGAAATATGGCTTCTACTATTGGGGTAACTTTTTGGCAATTTGTGGTTAACTGTGAATTATGTACAAAATATTAGGGCTGTACCGAATATTCGCTTCGTATTCGCTTCGGGGCCGAATAGTGGGCCAAATAGCTATTCGGTATTCGGCCGAATAGTAGCGGTCGAACCGAATACGAATAGTGGTCACGTGACATCTGTTTCTGCATATGCGGCTGCTATAGCGAGCGGAGTGAACGTTAAGTAAGTGACAATTTCTAAGTTTCGTTAAGGTAGTTCCATTCCTAGTTTACACAGACTGGCAGAAGGATGCAAAAATTACATGTAGTTTACTGTTTACTTTTAGTTTATGTATTAAATTTACTGAACTGAAACTTTTGCTTACATTTGAAATTTTGAATGTTGTCGGTAGACCTATTTTTGTACACTATTCGTATTCGTATTCGGCCGAATAGTTGGTCCAATTATTCGTATTCGGCCGAATAGTATTAATCAACTATTCGGTACAGCCCTACAAAATATACTAGATATATTGAAATAAGAGACCTTAGCAAATGGTAATCGTCAAAGCTTCCCATCTTTAATTTGTGACGGCGCCCTTGTAACTGAGTAACTGTGTTACGATGCTATTATTATTATTTAATTACTGCCGACAAAACTTTAACTGCTTAGGCTATGTGTGTTTGCATTTAGAAAACACTAGATTCCTTCAATATAAAATTATATGGTACGCAGTTCATTCATTCATTCATGGATTTATAGAGCGCCTCTTCCAGAGAACAACTCAGAGGCGCCATTGATTCATTCAGTAGGTCCGTTTGTCATTTAATTTAACCAAATTATATGAATTGTTGAATAAATTAATTTGCACAATTGTGCATTTAATTTGTATAAGTGTAATGTCATCATTGGCTCGTATCACAATAAGTCGATGACTGATCGAAAAAGAAATCGATATATTTAATATGATAAAACTCAGATGATTATATTTCTCACTAGTAGTAGGCCTACCATCAATCACATTGGGAGAACTGACATAGGCCTATCCGGATTTCCACTTGGCACAAAAACTATCACAGAAGCCGGACTCTTTTATATTGAATTTTAGAAGCCTACTGAGAACATTATAAATAAATGAAATTTAATAGGATTTTATATTATCAAAGTTTCTGTTGTCCTTTTTCCTTCTGGCACGAAACGCATTTACGGTGCGTCTTCAGGGGTCTACATCTATTAAATTTTATGAGAATGTCTAGCTGTGCACTGGTTTAATATTGGTCCAGTATTCTGTCGAAAACTGGTTCAATGCTCGCATTGTTTAATATGAAATCGAGAACCAATGCTTCTTTAAGCAGCTTAATATTCGATCGTAGCAGACGCTGTTCGGTAAATAATCGGTTTTTGCCTCAAATCGACCAAATGTATTATTTAGCATAATCGGACATTCTTTTAACTGTCGCTGAAAACATATTACACATGAAGTCGACTCTTTTTCAGGTATTGTTTACTTTCGTGTTTCTGTCCTATTAGCAAATGTAACTTTGCCCGTAAAAGTGGCTGTGACCAGTCCCCTCCTATTCCGCCTGCCTTCTCTATCCTATGGCCCACCCCTTTCCTTCTCTCCATCTGAGGTCGTGTCAGCCCCTATATACGAATTCAGTCTGCTTCGTCGGCCACTTTAAGGTCACTGGCAGATAGCAAAGTCCATGTTTAGATTCTGTTTCACAACTATTAATACGCTGAGACCAAGAAAGAGCTAAACAACTGTCACTTGTAGGCTATAATTTATAACTGGCATTCAACGAAACGTTAGAACAAAGTCCGAAAAGTGATCACGACCAGGGCCGCCGACAGAAATTTCCCCTAGGCAGAGCAGTCACGGGCCCCAAGGCAGAGCAGTCACGGGCCCCAAGGCAGAGCAGTTATGGGCCTCTAAACCAGCGGTTCTCAACCTTTTGAGACTCAAGGACCACTTTTAAGCTTTGTGTCTCAGTCGCGGACCACCACTAAAAATTGTACCACAAACAAATTAATTCAAAAGAAATTTTTGCCATAAATCCACGTATTATTAGTTTCATGGTACCATTTAGCCAATTCTAGTGATTAAAATTTTTTTCTTTAAATTAAAAATTGAAAAAATTTGTCTGTTTCCATGTTTTTAATTATAGAAAATATAAATTGTAGGCCTTGCTCGCGGACCACCAGGCAGATGGCCGCGGACCACCAGTGGTCCGCGGACCACAGGTTGAGAACCGCTGCTCTAAACTATCTTTAGGCTTTATATAAATATAATATCGTACGGTCCTACGAAAAAAAAACACAAATTGAAATAATAAAAGTGCATGTACGACCGTACAATATTATTATATTTATATATATTCAGGGGCGTAGCCAGACTTCATTTCAAGAGGAGGCAAGTATACTGCTTGTCAAAACTTGTATGCAGTGGCGGCGATCTTGTTTCAGAGGTGAGGGGGAATTTGTCAGCGTCCGAAGGGCGGTCGCAAAAACTTCTGAGAATTTCAGAATTTGGCTCTGAGAATTAAAAAAAATTTCCATTTATGTTACGAAAAAAGTTGATGACCTTTTTTTAGTCATTAACACATTCGAAGACTTACTTTCTTCTTCAAATGAAGAGGAGACAAAATCCACCTCTACTGGGGTCTACTTCAGGACGCAGGGCTACAACCCATGGAAAATTTTAAAATCCACAAAACCAAGAGGAGGCAAATGCCCCCTCTTGCCTCCATGTAGCTACGATATTATATACAACTATGATTTTATTCAGATGCTAGAAGTTTAAACTGATTTTAGTTAAGCGTCAGATAATATATTTAAAAAGGCATAAATCATAAGATTTGTATAACTGAAAATAATATTTTACATAAGTTGATTGCAGGCCCGGGACGGGCCCCTAAAAAGTCGCCGGGCCCCTGGGCATTTGTCCCCTCGGCCCCCCTCGGCGGGCCTGATCACGACTGGACACTACCACCATCGCAATACAAAGTTACGCCTAATAGTCCAGGCAATTTACAGTTAGACCTGGGCAAAATTGCTTCAGAAGCTTTTTAAACGGTTTCCTGTCAAGAAAACATTGCTGAATAACATATCCAAAATTCGACAATATCGGAATAGGAGAACACTCCTGAAAATGAATTTCAAAATGGCGGATTGGGGTTTTCTAAGAAATACCAATAATAATACAAATAATTTGCAATTAGTACCGGAAAAAATGCTTCAGAAGCTTTTTACCGGTACTTTCTTGTCCAAAAAACATTACTGAGTAACATATCCAAAATTCGACCATATTGGAAAATTCCCCTTTTTGTTTTTTTAGTGTATCCACGTGTAAAACCTCTAATTTCAATAATTTCGGTATGGTGAGTTCATTTCTGATATTGTTTTCGCCATTCGGGGTCATCTTCACCTTGAAAGGTCATGCTAATTGTCATTTTTGGCAGATTAAAAATTCACCTTTTTTGTTTTTTAGCTTTCATACAAAAACGTCATTTTGTCCCCAACAAAATGTTGCCCCCTACAATAAATTTGTATCCACGTTTGTATCTTTTTCCTCCATCCCTCCATCCCTCCCACTATCAACCTATTTATCATTTCCGCTTATCCTCTTTTCCCTTTCCTTTCCTTTCGCCCTCCATCCATCACTCTTTCTTTCAATGGGGCGGGGAGATGATTGAACGATAACACGCTGGCACGAAGATCAGAAGGACGGGGGTTCGAAACCCGTTAGCCCATAAGGTTGACTCAGCCTTCATTCGCTAGGTGGTGATTGTAAAATGAGCAGTAGCACAGATGGGCGCCTTGTATGGCGGCCGAACAGTTAAATTCGACTCCTGTTAAACTTGCTATCGTCTGTTACTAGTATATCATGAAATCTTACTGCGTACTTCTCAGTTTGAATTAATAAACGAAGATTATTATTATTATTATTACTATAATTATTATTATTATTATTATTATTATTATTATTATTATTATTATTATTATTATTATTATTATTATTATTATTCCCTCCATCCGTACCTTCCTTTAACACTCATCTTTTCTTATATCTTTCTCTCCACTTATCTCCCATCACTCCCTCTCTTTACACTCATCAATCCCTCTCATCTCTACTCCAAACCTTCCGGTCGCTCCATCTTTCCTTGTTTTCAATCCCTTTCCTTGCATCTGTTCCTGCCTCCCTATCTCCCTGCTGTACTCCTCCATTCCATTGCATTTCTCCTTTTATCGCGAGGGAGAGACTAGCCACCCGCCCAGCATCGCCTCTGACAATGTTCTGACTTTCTTTTTCTGCAATTAATTTCGTTTGGTCAGTGTCTATATCCGCCCACTCAACCAGTTCACATAAATGGAAATTATTCGTCCAATGCTTTGCACACGTGCAGCGTACCGGTACCTCAAAACGGTTTATATGCTGAATATCCTTCATTTATTTGTGAGTTTATCTTGTAATTCATATGTCCAGAAATGTTTCGCAGCATTTGAGGACGTGCATATAGGCTAACGCAGAGAGAGAGAGATAGAGAGAGAGAGAGAGAGAGAGAGAGAGAGAGAGAGAGAGAGAGAGAGAGAGAGAGAGAGAGAGAGAGAGAGAGAGAGAGAGAGAGAGAGAGAGAGAGAGAGAGAGAGAGAGAGAGAGAGAGAGAGAGAGAGAGAGAGAGAGAGAGAGAGGAAGAGAGAGTTTAGTTTGCTCTTGAAATGGACCTATATTTTCGATTACACTTAAAATAGAAGAAGAAGAAGAAGAAGAAGAAGAAGAAGAAGAAGAAGAAGAAGAAGAAGAAGAAGAAGAAGGGCCAGTGATCTCCCTCGCAATCTCATCGTCCCACCGACAGTGCATCGTCAGTGTACTCATTATAGTTAAGTTGGGTAGGGGGGATCAGGTGGAGCAGAAAGCTCAGTTATATTGATCTCAGGGTGAAAAATGGAAAATCCTCTATTTGTTGTGCTCTTGCTTTTTTCTGTTCCTTTTGGTAATAAAATAAGCTACAAAATGTTTAAATGTATTTGGTTAGTATTTAGTACTGCCTCAACGACTTTGAAATTAGTTATCTTTAACTCGTTTTCTCCAAAAAATGGAATTTCAGTAAACAACCAATTTTACTAAAAAAACCTTAATTAGCAAGTCTAAAAACAATGCAACACTGCCTAAGAAGCTAATATCTATAAATTTAAATGCCAATATGTTACTAATGAATTAAAATGATATTCGTTAGAAAGTATATAATTATTAGTTCCCAATTTCTTTACTGTATTTAGGCCTACTAAATAAAATTATTCATTACGACTACATTCATAAAAAAGTGCTTTTTGTTTGATTTTGGAAATAGTTTCCGATGGAATTCTACAATTTGGAACAAGAATTGTTTTTGATCATCTTGCTTCGTCAAGGTTGAGTTGAAGGTTAATGCTAGTGCAATCCCTCTTTCCAAACTGTCATTGACAACTTTAACATTTGTGGAATATTGGAATCGATGATTCTTCTGGCTTCTTTGAATGCTGCTGAACGAAAGTGGTAACGTGGATAAAACGGATACATTATCGTTACAATGAGTTCTATTCTTCGCTGTCGCTGAGATGTAGGCTGCCTTTCTGTTGCTGACATTTGTTCGATCCAGTGCAGAAGCAAGATTTGGTGGAAAGGTATTCGAAGAACTGAACTTGGCTCGTTTTGTCCGACTCTCATAGTCAGATGTCGATGGAATTGGAGTTTTCGCACCGTGTTCCATTACAAAATTTCAGAACTGTTCATTACTACCATCTTCTGAATCATTGTGACCTCATTCACTTTCAGAACTTAATGTAGACAACTGATTTAGATATTCCGCTGCTTTTTTCCTTTTCTTCCTCTTTTTTAACGCCTTAAGTTTTCCCTTGGTGATTTTATTTTTTATTTTCTTCTTTCTTGGCCAAATTTGCGACACTGGTATATTTTCTTTCTGATCACTGATCCACAAGAAGTTTTCTATATTCTTTAATTTCAGTTATAATCATGGCATCCTGATGAGCAATATCAAAAACAATATTAATTGATTTAACAAAATCATCTTCTTCAGCTTGCTGTGTAGTTTCTCCCACGACTCTTGTTACAGCAGATACTTCTATCTTGGTAGTAATGCATCTAGTGTGCGAACAATGCTTCTTTCTTCTGCGATTGGAATCCTAGCTTTAGCCCAGATTTCACTTATCTCTTGAACTACATTTTTCTGCATCTTTCTGAGAAAGTTTCTTTCTTGTGATAAAAAATAAACTTTTAAAACATCCAAGCTTGTAGGCATTTCCCTACTTCAGAACGTTTCCTGAGGTTCTCCAATAAGATCAATGGAAGTCTATGACCTTGTTTGAGCCATAATATTATTTCCTTTATTTATTAAAAAGTGCTAAAAAGTATTTCTCAAATAGTTTCCAATATTTTGTTTTTCATAAGAACTTAAATGATAATAATATTTTAGGTTCTTTTCAGTTCTTTATTAAAAAATAAGTAAGTATTAGTAAGTAATTTAAAATGCTTTACAATAAAAAGTTAAATTCAATCAAATGTATCTTCGGAAAAATTTGAGCACCTTGAGGTAGTCCTAAATCCAAACCAATTTCAGCCATATTTCACAGTTTCGCTCCATGGACTAGAAGGAACCCAAAAGGTAGAGCCTCCCTTGATTGCTTACTTTTATTGTTTTCCTACAGAATTTGAATCACCCTAAAATTATTCTCCATTTACCGGACGGCAGCAAATTGACTACTGAACTTGTCAGTCTGGTTACATTGGTTTGAATTTTAAATAATGGGTGGCTCATTTATGGTTTTGGCTGATTCTGTTCATGAGTTTGGCTTTGTTTTAAACTCAACTATATCTCAAATTGGAGATAGCCACACCGATGCTACTAAGGTGTCGTATTTTATTTTAAAATCAAATTTGTAAATTGGAAGAAACGATAGAGACAGATTAACTTAATGACTTACTGTCTTACTAACTGAATGGCTGAGTAACACGCTGACTCAATTATTGGCTCACTGATTTTCCTTCTTTCTTACTAACTCACTTAATAATTCACTCGCAAATTCACTTACTGGTGTATTCACTCACTACCTCCCTAACTAACTCAACGACTCACTGACTCAATTACGCGCTCAATGACTCACTGAAAGACTCACTCATTCAATAACCGACTCACACACTTACCCACGAAAACACAATCTCATAGACTCATTCTATGATCGAGTGCCTGCCTGACTGCCTGATTTATGTCTGCATTACTGATTGAATGATTAACTCGTTCACCCACTCACTCAATCATTTACTCATTCATCCACTAACCCACTCACCCACACATGCACTCACTCAAGCAATCACTTCTCGCTCATTCGCTAACTCGGTAACTCGCTCCTTTTTCCTCTTAACACTTGTTCACTCACTCTCTCTTGCTCGCTTGCTCAATCACTCATTCGCTAACTCGCTTGCTTGCTGGTGGTATTTGTTTCAGAAACAGTTTAATAAATTAACAAGATTATCTTTGAATGCTTCATTTTATTCTAAATTTTAATTCCAGATTTCAAGAAGCTACAATATGTAATTAAGTGTATTAAGTCAAATAAATGAATTTAAGTCTGATCATTATTGAATTTGAAATAATATGTCCAACATGTAGATTGTTTTCGTTCAACCTGAAACACAGGAACAAAATGTTATTAGTATGTTTAATGTTGTAGAAGTTAATTGCTGGATTTAACTAAATGAGGTTTGTATCACTTTCCTCAACTTCATGGTCATCTTGCCTTCAGTCAGTTTTAATGCCGCTGACCGACTTATTGGAAGTGTCTCCAGGTTAGGCCGCATAGCGTCCTTTATGCGCGATACTTTGCACTTGCATCACATCCAGCAGCATAATATTCAGTTTAAGATCCTGGCCGTTATGCGTAATTGTCTTGTGGCTGTGCTTCATCATACCTTAGGGACTTCTGCATTTTTTAGGTCCCTGGTCGTGACACCATTCGGTTGGCTGCCCATGAACTCCAGACTATACCTCGTATGCATACTGGTACAGACGCATTGCCTATATTGGTAGTGATGGGCAATAGTTAACAAAAAGTGGCTAATTTTTAGTTAAACTTAATTTTTTTTTTAGGAATGAAGTTTAGGTAGAAAAAAATAGTTTAGCTAAAACAGTAGCTTAACTAAAATTTTTAGTTGCTAACTAAACAGTTTAACTAACAAAATCAGCAACTACGCAACTATTTTCCGCATTGAACACTCAACAACTCAATGCGACGTTTACTTACTTATTAACACTGCTTTTGCATCTGCATAGAATACAGTATGTAGTAAAGCGCAGTGTAAATAACGAAATTGGTTTTATCTTTATTAATCTTTATATGAGTTGAATGTAGCAAAGATTTGAATTAAAGGCTACATAAGTAGAAATGAATTGTTTAATAGTCACTCTACTTGTTGATTGTTGCTTCACAGAGGTGAATCTGAAAGAAGAAAAAGCAAGTGTAAGAACTTCAGTGCAAAATGTCCATTTTGTGTGAATAAAAGGATCTCTGGAAATATTGCGGCCATCAACTTTCTGAACCACATCAAGGTCTGATGAAACACTTGACTACCTTCTTTTCTTACGATTCAGATACAAATTTGACAGTGGTCTTGCTGTTGCTGATCATTATTGTCATGGGTAACTGATTTTAATACTCAAAGTAAGTGAACTGCATTGCATTGTATGATGCATCATCGTTTGCATTAGCAACTGTCTTAATTATTTTCTTGTAGAACTGTAGTTGGATATTACATAGTACACATTACATAGTTTGAAAAAGAAATTGTCGCTGACGCTCTGCATTATTACAGTTCGCTTAACCTCTGTTATTGTGAGAACGTTTGTCATAAGAAGTTGGAAACAGTTGGGAAAAGTTTAAGCGTGTATTGGAATCGCTTTTCTCGAGAGCTTCGGCTCGAGATCTTCAGTTTGTCACTGCCACATTTTTGCAAGTGTCTGAGGTCTGCATTATTTTAACGGTGATTTCAATTGTTCTGGCGGAGAGCGACACCGATGAGTTTCATCTTGAAACGGGGCTTTATAAATGTCAGATTACAAATACAGTCGTCATTGTAATTACATTTTCATAGCTGTTAGTTACTTTAATGTTTCGTCAGTTTTCATTTTGCACAGCACTTCCATTGTCTAGAATCTTCATAATGACTGCTATTACTATTATAATTCGACTGTGGAACTATATCCAGAATAGAGGGAACGATTTTTTAAAGTCAACTTTCTCAGGATTAAGAAAAATGAATTACTTCTTCGGTTATTGGAGATCAATCTAAATGAGCTTCGATTTTCTAGGTTGCCATTCTAAGTGCAGGGGTGCTCAATAGTGTAGTGGCTAGCGGGCTGGACTCTCAGTCGAGAGGTCGGGGGTTCAAATCCCCGCCAGGACAGAAATTTGGTTCGAGATTTCTGCTCCACCTGCGCCCCCTCGCCAGCTGAATTATAATGAGTACACGAGTACACTGTCGGTGGGACGATGAGATGGCGAGGAAGAGGACTGTGTCTAATATGCCGACTGCCGATGCTAAGAACAGGAAATAGCCATGGCTGTGGAATAGTCAGGACTAGTTTAAGGGATTGCTCTTCTTCTATTTTAAGTGCTATTGGAAATATAGGTCCATTTCAAGAACAAACTAATCAGACTTTCTCTCTGTGCAGTGCCGGCCTTAGGGGCGAACCGTGCGATCGCACGGGGCCCCTCAACTTAGGGCCCGAAAAGGTCACAGAAAATTAACATGAGCAACAACACCATAATAATAATAATTATGGTTTCGATTAAATCTTCTCTTTTGTCACTAAAAAAGACAACTTCCTCTATATCCCAGAATTTTCGTGTACTGTTAAAGTTGACTTGTACTTGTTAACAATCTACTAAAATAAAATGACTAGCTATGAAAAACAATTTGACTTGTGTCCTGGGGGTCCGTACAGTATACTAAGCACGGGGCCCGAAATATCCTAAAGTCGGCGCTACTCTGCGCTAGCCTGTATGATGTTGAATGTCATCAAGGAGAAAGCTTTTATCACTTAGCAAAACAACCAACAGAAAGCTAGGAAAGCCACTAGTGTTCAGTCCACATAGGCACTTTGTGGACCGAACACAAAGTTAATAGATGGCATCATATTCACAGGCTCTGCAACGAGCTGCATTGATAGTTTGGAGCGGTTACAGTTGGCAGTACAAGTGCTCGTAGGGAACGATGGCGATGCCTCTGTTTAGTCCCTGACTGATAGAAGGAGACGCCTATTCGTCTAAGCGCCAGATCTAGAAGGCAATGGCCAGATGCACGTAGAACAGACTTTCGTTGCTTGTCGGTAATCGTAATCGTAGTCTGAACATTTCTAAAGCAAAACAGAAGACCTGCGTCGCGTCGTAGATAGCAAGTGGCGGTGGAAGTCGGGAGGAGGCAGAGGAACTGCTGAGATGGATTGGAACACGGAGTTCTGAATTATAGACCTTAATGTTTTGGATTGGAAAGCCTGAGTGGTGATAGAAAGATAGATGTTGATGAGCGAGCGGAATTTTGGTGGTTGAGAAGTGTGGTTTATATGGATCGGTTAAAAGCTTCAGATGAGAATTGAATGGATAGCTGGAAAGAGTGAAAGAGTGAAGAAGAAGACCAAATAGAGCGGGTTTCCTGGATGGCAAAGAGGTTGCAAAGGTACTTTGGCTTCGAATGCTGATTGGAGCTATATGTTAGCGATAGGATTTTACAGTACACTGTGTCCCAATTGAACTGATACCCTTATATTGTTGCATGAATCCAAACCTCTTTAACTTTTCACTGAGCCCAACGTGTGTAGAGTAAACTATTCTGCGTTTTTGATGGATTCAACCGCTGCCGACGTGAAGACATTCAACATTCGGTGCATTCTATCCTTTTTTCAAGCAGCATATGACGAGTACTTCCCAATCAAGACTATAACAACTAAAGAGGGAGAGCCCCATAGACTTCATCATCGCAATCTCTAAGCTTAAGCCGCGACACTCGGGTAACACGATGAACAAGTAGCCTACGCGGACGACAATTACATGTTAATACCCGCTGCAAACAGCTGGACGGTCAAGTCCGAGATTGAACACGTGGCGACATGGGCTGAGGCATGCAACCTCAAACTGAACTACAGCAAAGTTCATGAAATGGTTGTGCGCCGACCCAGGGCATGCCGCCGGGATGGCCTACCCCTCGAAACACCGGGCCTTGCAAGAGTACACAGCATGAACATTTTGGGAGCAACAATGACTGAGCACCTCAGTTTTGACTCACATGCCAGCGACATCTGCACAAAGGCAAGACAGTCGGTGTATGCCATCCGGGTACTGGCTGCCCACGGACTAACAGGCCCATCACTGCATGACGTTGTCTATGCCACAACGGTGGCAAGGATGCTGCATGCGGCCTCTGCTTGGTGGGGATTCGTTGGTAAAGAAAGACGCGAAAGACTCAAAGGCTGTACTGAGGAGACTAGTCAGAGCGCGGTATACCTTCCCGACTCCCAGCAAGGCTTTGAGTGGCTCTGTCAGGGCATCGACTCCCGATTGTTCTCGACGGCGTCATCGCTGACCCTGCTCATGTTCTGCATGATCTATTACCTCCAATAAAATTGACTGGACACGCTTTGCGACCCCGAATACATTACCGAATCATCCCACCTGCTGATAACCTAGCCCGTAAAACTTATATTATTACGATGATCTATACAGATAAAACTTTCATGTACACCGAAGTGCGGTTAGCAGTTGGTTCAATAAAGGATATACTTACTTATTTTGTATTTCTGCTACCACTGGCGCAAACTTGTCCAAAATATTGGGGGAAGGGTCTGGACCAGAGGGGCAAAAACAAGATGAAAAGTTGGTTTTTGTTGTTGTTTTTTCGTTTATTTGTTTTTATAGTTCTTGTGGTTTCTATAAGATTTTCGGATTTCGGATCATATAAATCATGAAAACTGGCTCCAACTCAGTTTAATTCAGTTGCGTTTTCCGAAAATTAAAAATCATTATATTAATGTTATTAAGATAACTTCTACAAAAATAAGAAATTCTTTTTTAAACAAAAAAAAACAAATTTTGTGGTTTTCTTTTCCTTTTTTTGTTTAAAACCAAAATCCGACAAAAAATTTTCACCCCTGGTCTGGACAGTCAGCAGAAGCTTCTGGTGTTACGTTAATACGTATGAAATGGGGCGATTTTTTAAAATGTAAATTTGTTTCATATTGAAGAAATTAAAGACAAAAATTAATCTTTGTTTTCATTACGAATTTCTTATAGTATTTCAGTTCTGTGTCTCTGTTTTTCTGTTTCTGAAGAAATTTTTCTAAATTGAAACTTAATATTTTAATATTTTAAGAAATTCTCCTCTCGATTTTTTGGGGGGCTCCTCAATTATTGGGGGGCTGCCCTCCCAGAGTCTACGCCTATGCCTTCCACTATGGAACATGGAACAAAGCCGTCCTTGATTTTTATCTCAATTTTACACTAAGAGTTTAACTTAACAACAGTAAAGAAAACTTGTGAAGGTGCTTTATATCCTACCGATGACAGTCAACTCCACAGTGGCAGACACTTTTCCATCACCATTCGCAGCAGTCACAGTGTATGAACCTGCATCGCCCTTCTCAACGCTCTCGAACGTCAAATGCGTCGCTCCATTATTCTGGTAATGGATACGGGCAGAAGGCGTTATTGCGTTGCCATTAAACTGCCTTAAAAAAAATTATGTAAAATTGTAATTATTTTTGAAACCAGTCAATTAAATTTGCCTGCACAAACAACTGTGAATTCTTGCAGAAAAAAGCTATTAGACTGTAGTGACCTCAATCATCCAGATGGGAGTTTTTGAGAGTGAACCAATGAGTTTTGTCTGAGTTGCCACTTATCAGAAGTTCCGATGGTTTGATTTTAGTACCATGTTTCAGCCTGAAAGATAAAATTCTGCAAAGACTCGAAGAACTCATGCTCTGACATATGAAAAGCTATGATAATTTTATCCAACAAAAATTGTTATTCTTCATACATCATGCTCATGGACATGTTGGAGGGGTTGCAATTTTCTAACCAAGAATAGATTGGTTTTGGATTTCCAACGGCGGTTGCAGAGAAGACGAATCTACTTTCCTCGATGACCACCGAGTCAATTGGTGTATTCAGCATGGTCGGCGGTGTTGTCCTCACTGAAGAATAATTACGAGATATCAATCTTAATGTACTGACTGAAACATATCTTCTGTTATGTGTAAGTTTTAAGTTCGTATTTCTATAGCAACTCTTCAAGAAAACTCAGTAGAGTTGCCCCTCCCCTCCCCGTCTGACAACACAAGACCAGCATTGGATAGAATGGATAATAATGCATCCAAGGTCACGTTAGAGGTTACAGCTGGACAAAATAACTTAGAAATTATTAATCCGCACCAGTCACAGACACACCGAATGATTTGATCACATTACCGGATACATCATGAAACTCATGAAACATTCATCAATGGCAGATGATGTGAATTATTAATTACCTTAGACCTTAGTCCTTCCACGCGCTGACAGCGCATCGGGCGACACAGCTCCTCCACACCACTCTGTCCTCCGCAGTCTTCTCAGCCTCCTCCCACGTCATTCCGCCGCCGTCCAAATCCTGTATGACTGTGCTTCGCCAAGTCTTTCTCGGCCTCCAACGTTTTTTTTATTAATGATATATGTCTATTTTGGAGCCACCGTTTGTAATGCTTCACGTATTTCGCAAAAGGCGCAATATAAAATCTATGTGTAATGTAGCTGCATCCACGTAAATACATAATCTTACTAAAACTGCGGTTGAGTGGGTGTGACTTTTGTTCGTGAGCAGCCTACCGAAAAAACTTGAAAATAATAAATTCACCCCATTGCAACTGGGAAGAAATATTGTAGCCAACTGGGGTTTAGTTTCCCCTATACAACATCATTCTCGCCCTAGTTGCTGATCGAGACGTGCACAAAAGTTACCATACGTTTAAGCAGATCCAACATTGTCAAACATGAGAGCTTACTACTGGCAGAGACAGAGGCTGAATCGGATGCTTTGCCTTCGGAGTTCTGAGCTGTGACCGTCTATTCGCCGGAGTCAACCAGCTTCAGTTCTGAGCTGTGACCGTCTATTCGCCGGAGTCAACCAGCTTCAGCTCTGAACTATGACCGTCTACTCGCCGGAATCAACCAGCTTTGCATCATTCAGTCTTATATAATAGTAAACTGGATCAGCGATCGTTGCGCTCGATCGCCTATGGAGATATGCAGGTGCCACGCTGCCGCACTACAACTCAAGCCCATCGTGCTCGATTATGACGATGATGATGACTGCTGCTTTTCTGAAGTTTTATTATCGAGTGTTTAACGTCATCTTATGGCTTACAGGACCGTTGAGGGGGTGGGGGGTTCAATATACCTTCAGAATGGTGAGATTATTAATTTTCACCCCATTATCTCAGATGTTCACTCACCGGTGCAGCATCAAATGTACATAACCTATCTTAGTTTATGCAAATTTGATCAAAATTACCGAAATCACTTAAGGACTTTAGAACCCTTTCATTCTATCGTAATGCTTTATTCTTTTTTTATTTTTCAAAAATGTACTGTAGGCCTATTATTGTATGGAAACGTCTGACCATAATAACGTTTCCTTCTCCGCTCTATTCCTTCCTACTCCACTGTAGTTCAATAATTCTACAGGCTAGTGCAGTCTACAGTTTAAGAATTTGATTGACAGCCTGAATACTGTTTAATGTCTTACCGCCAGGAGCAACCACCAGAAGGCAGAACGCGAGCACAAACAACGTCTTCATCTGAAATATTACGACAATGCAGAATAAATAGGAGTTAGTTTTCATACAATGTATAGGGCCTATGCGTCTTTTTAAAGAAAGCTAAGAGGATTAGAAAGGGCTAAAAGTCTTAAAACGCCTTCTGTGTACTTCTGAGTAAAACAGTTTTGCTAATAATTCAAGAGATCTAAATTCGTTTTATACTTACATGTAGGACTCAGAAAACAATTTCAATTAGAATAGCTATTAAGAAATCATCGATTCAGCTTCAGTCATCTGACCACGAAATAAATGGGTTTCCTACAGATGCCTGACACAAGAGAATTCATATTATCCAATTACCGTCAGTGTTATCGACCGATGTAGTTACTGTAGCTCAAATTTTAAAGTAAGCAATATTACCGAGCCGGCCTACATTCTATTGCTACTATTTCGTTTGATACATTTTCAATACAAATAAAAGTATATTTCTACCATTTGCTGTGAAACGATGTTTCAGGCTTCTCACCAAGAAACGAACACACAAATCAAGTGTTAGGCCCTATATATATACCGGAGTTTGAAACGATTCAGCTTTTAGTTACTACTCATGCGAGACGTTGTTTAGAAAAGACGAGATATCTCGCTTTGATCAATAAACACGTTTTTATTACCGAACTACCGAAGCAAACATATCTCGTTGCACCTAAGGCGTTTGGTTTTGTTGATATCCTTCTTCTTTAGTAGGTCTATGTTCCATGGGCTCAATTTCTGTTGAGGTTGATCACGTGTCTCCATTTATTAACCATCGGGTCGTTGTTATCCACTCTACCTACGTCATCATCCCCCCCCCCCCAGCAGGATCTTTTCAACAACTTATACCATCGTCTTCGGCACGGCGTTTCTTTTCGTTATTTGTGTCATCATCGTTTTCTTAGCCGCGTATTCGTCCGACGCTTGGCCTCTGCTCCCGGATATAGTGGGTGGCCAGGCATCGATGCTGAGTTTGATGTCTGTCCTTCGAGGCATTCCACTTGCCAGTCAGATAGCATATATGAAACAAATAAGAACAACACAAACCTGGACAGCAAACTTTCTTTGGCACTCCATCATATGAAAACGAAGAGAATAATCCACCAAAAACAAAACAAAACAAAACAAACACAACAACAAAACCAGACATGACAAACATAGATATATATATATATATATATATACCTATTCGTAATCGTACAAATGGGTGACTGGGTGCGTGTCTGGGTGGATGGATGAATTTGGTGTGTAACTGGTTTGGTCAATATGCCGTTATTATGTACATAGCCGTGTAGGTAGTTAGGCAGGTAGATATAGCTGCGCAAAAATAACTCAACATGATTTCTTAGAGAAAAAACCACAAATCAAACGTAGACATGACTGAACTACATAATAATAATAATATCTTCGTTTATTAATTCAAACTGACAAGTACGCAGTAAGATTACATGATATACTAGTAACAGACGATAACAAGTTTAACAGGAGTCGAATTTAACTGTACTACTGCTCATTTTCCAATCGCCACCTAGGGAATGAAGTCTGAATTAACCTGTGGGTCTAGCGGGTATCGAACCCACGTCCTTCTGATCTTTGTGCCAGCGTGTTACCATTCAACCATCTCCCAAGTCACAACCCCTGGATGAACAATGGTAAAGGGAATTAATCTAAATCGTAATCATAATCTCGAAATTTCTACAGCGCCCAAAAAAGCGAAATCGCGGGAACCAGCTTAACCACAGGCGCTTAGTGAAATCATAATCGATAGGTGGGGGTGAAATCGATTCCAAGATCCAAAGGAGTCAGGCAGGCAGACAGTCAGACGGCTAGGGTGGGTGGTGTTTAGAGTTGAAACGATCAGGGAAGTAAGGGGAAGAGGAGGAATCGATACGAGTTTTGTGAAAGAGCAGAATTTTCAGTTTTGAGTGAAAGACCTGTGGATATGTGGCAAGAGGTGACGTTTTGGTGGGTTCGTAGGACGAAACCTGTTATGAGTGATGATTTCTTCAAGTTATTCTAAGGCATGTAAAAGATATTTACCTGTTGCGTAGCCTATATCAGGTGCAATGTTCTGAATGCAACGAGAAACGCCATAGACATGAATGAGTTCTCCTGTCAAAGCAAAACCTAAAGCTCTCAGTAAACAATTCGCCGCTGTTCAGCTGCAGATCTCCTGAACATTCGGAAGGTATTGTTGAAAAGCATCGAGGCGTTCGTCACCAATGCACTTAGACCTCACTAAACCAATGGGTGGTTGTGCAATGTGCATATTATAGCCCTGCTGAGAGAAGCGCTTTATAAATGTTCAGATAAGATAAGATAAGATACTACTGCTACTGCTACTACTACTACTACTACTACTACTACTACTACTATACTACTACTACTACTGCTGCTGCTGCTGCTGCTGCTGCTGCTGCTGCTGCTGCTGCTACTACTACTACTACTACTACTGTTACCAATATTAATATTGTTGCTGTGCATTTTTAGGCCTCACTATCTAATCAATCAATCAATCAATCAATCAATCAATTAAACATTTATATCTAATGATCAAGCATCAATCACTAACATTGAGCGTTTGTAAATGGATTTGCTAAAGGTCGCCAAACATTTACCATCCTTAGGGAGGATCGAACCTGTACTCTCTGTGTTACAAAGCGAACACTCAACCAATCGATTACCTTGTTCCACGGACTAGAGTCTAGTCTAGTCACTAGACTATGACATTGTCGTACACGGACAGTCTTTGCATTTTAGCTGGTACAGGTCGTGCTACACCGTCTCCTCCGACAAGAAGCTCGACAACCACGAAGAGTGGACCCGTATCTGTATCCTCTCGCCGTATGACCCCTACTCCAAGAAGATCCACTGTGAGGAGTAGACCATCCAAGCCACTCCAATTAACACAACAAAATCTAGACAGTTCAACATTTTTTCAAATGTCTCCTTATTGTTGAATGCATAGTCTTCAAGACATAGAATGGAATTTTTTGAGTGATGCTTAGTAACAAGCTTTCTCAAAGTAAACATTTACCAGAAGAATGTGCATGATATAATATCTAGGCCTATCTATACTGTGCATACAATGTAAACTTCAATAATATGCAAACACCTGTCGGGTTAAATGTGAGCAAAGGGTCTAATCTGTCCTCTTCACATTTAAATAATGTGGCTGAAGAGTTGCTGCTTATTATGGTTGCTTTTAAAATGTCTCATAATATTCAAACAATGTATAAACTCGCGACACAGTGGTCTATCGGTAGCAGTACGCTTGCTCACGGATCATGCGGTTACGGGTTCGACTCCATGTAACGACCCTAGGAACGTTGTTTACACACACCGTGCCTCTGTCACCAAGCAGTATAATTTGGCACCGGAGTATGCTGCGAAGTAGGGTCAAGTCCTGCGATGAACTGACCTCGTGTCCAGTACCTTAGGATTTGTCCATTGCCGACTCAGAGGCCTGCGAAAAGGAAATGAACACCTCCCCTATGTTCCATATGGGATACGAGAGCATTACTTACTTTACTTACGAATGTCTAAACACAGCCACTATGTTTAGCGAAATTAATTTTGCTTTGACTTTGACTCTTGCTAAAAAGAGTTAAATAGCTAATCTGTTAAATGCTGGTGCAGAGCGCTTTAGGACTGTTTTGTTCAATTTCACTTAATTTTTCCATTTTGCTGAATGATTTCCAGAGGCAATTCAATATCTTCTTATTTTGTTTTTTTGGTCTAAACAAGTTGTAGAATAATAATTTTAACTGCTCCATTAAAACATCTCGTGTGGTTTAAGTGTAAAAAATATGTGTCAATATTCTGTCGATATATTCCCTCCACGTGAGAAGAACTATACGTAGAAGTTGAAAGCTCAATATGTAATAAGAATATGAGATCATCTACTAGGACTTGGTGCCTGGCTTGTATTATTGGTAGACCAGGGAGTCGACCCCAATAAGTCGACTTGGGTCGACTTGGTCATCCCAAGTCGAGTCGAGTCGTTTATGCTTAACGCAACTGACCCCCAAGTCGAATTTGTACAAGAAAAGTCACTTGAAGTTGTTTTTCCACAAGTTGACTTAAACTGACTTGAGACACAAACAAATTTAAATTTATCACGGCACACTAATGATTGTGAGGCCAGGGCAGCATTTAAGCAGCTTTGTAGTGTTTTTGGCAAAAATGAATGAAGCATAGGCCTACCAGTTCTAACTTCTACCGCGTACTTAGGCTGCAATATTATTATGTACAAGATGATTGCCCGTCATATATGACGGGGGGAGAGGGAGAGGTAGGCGGGAGGGAGGCAGGCAGGCAGACACTGATTCACTAACTGCTGTGTGTCTCTGTGTCAATCCGTCTGTGTGTCTGTGCGTCGAATGTCGGCGGGCCCGGCAAATATCGCTCGCTCGCGTGATATGCCGGCCTTATGGAGGTCGTCGAACGCAGTGAGAGAGGGATGGAGGGAAGGAGTGAGAGGAAGGTAGGGAGGGTGACAAAGACAGAGTTAGTAACCGCTGTTTGTCCATGTGTCAATCCGTCCATCCGTCCGTGCTGATGTGCACCCGCACGTCCAGCCGCCCAACGCCGAGTGTCGGCGGGCCGGGCCAACTTCATTTGCCCGCGTGATATGCCGGTGTGTCCCGAGATATTCTATCCCCCCTAAAGCGTATCCCCCCCGGATGGAATAAACCGGTTTAGAGTATCCGGTGGGATGAACCATTCTATCCCCATCGTCATACGCATAACGATAGCCTCGACGAAATTCCAGTCAAAATCACCAAAAACAAAGTAAATTGATTTCAGGTCGACGTACAAACTAAAGATACGCAATTCAAAAATTTTATGTGTGCAATAAATCCAAACAGTACGACTGAATACACTTAGAAACCGCCAAAAATGCAAACTAAACCGAATACTCCATTTCGCTAAGGGGGATACGCATGTATGGGGGATACTCTATTTCGTGACACCGGCCTTAGGGAGGTCGTTGCAGTCACATTCCAGAGCATTTCTCGTAGGACACAGTCCGACACACGGATCTGGAAAACTATTATAGAGATTATCGAGTCCGGCTGGGCTATGCAGTTACTTACTTATTTTTTATCGGTGTCGTACCGATTTATTTATATAATGTTTTTATTCTGTGTTAAAAAGTCACACGTACATACATTTAAAAAAAATTTATTCATCAGGCATCACTAGCATATGAAAGTATTGCTTGCCAGACAAAATTGGCTTGACATATTGTATTATTAGCCGTAAGTAGGCCTAATCGTTATTACCATGTCAAAAGTCGACTTTAAGTCGGAAGTTAGTTGTTTTTCTGCCAAGTTGGATCAAGTCGTTTTGGCTCCAAGTCGTCGACTTCAAGTCGACTTCAAGTCACTTTAGGGTCAAGTGGGGTCAGACTGACTGACCAATGTCACTCCCAGGTCTAACCATTGGGGTAATTTTTGGGCAATTTGTGGTTAACTGGGAATCATGTAGGAAATATACTAGATTTATATTCCCTAGAAATAAGAGACATTAGGAAATGATAATCGTCAAAGCTTTCCATCTTTAATTTGTAACGGCGCCCTTATAACTGAGTAGCTGTGTTACGATGCCACTATTATTACTCTTATTTAACTAGCTGTAACCCGTGAAAAATCACGGTTAACAGTTCTATCGTTCTAGAGAATAAGCCCGTTATATTATGACGTCATAACCCTCCTTCAATAGTGTATTTCCCCGTCATAATTGCTCTAAACGCCGTCGTCATGCCCGTCGTCGTCAAGACAGCCGTCGCCAAGGCGGCAGTATAGTGACGTCACAATAGTGTTTGTTACGGGACAGACGTAAAACCGTTATTATGTTGTTTGATTACTGCCGATAAAATGTTCACTGCTTAGGTTATGTGTGTTTGCATTAAAAAACACTAGATTCCTTCAATATATATGGTATGCAGTTCATTCAGTCATTCATATCTTTATATAGCGCCTCTTCAACAGAACAACTCAGAGGCGCCATCGATTCATTCATATGTGAATTGTTGAATAAATGAATTTGCACAATTATGCATTTAATTTGTATAAGTAGGCTCTTATCACAATAAGTCGATGACTGATCGAAATAGAAATCGATTTGTTTAATATGATAAAACTTAGAAGATTATATTTCTCACTATTAATAAGCCTAGGCCTACCATCAATCACATTGGGAAAACTGACATAGGCCCATCCGGATTTCCACTTGGCACGAAAACTATCACAGAAGTCGGACTCTTTTACATTGAATTTTAGAAACCTAATGAGAACATATAAACAAATTAAATTTAATAGGATTTGTATAGGCCTACTATCAAAGTTTCAGTTATCGTTTTTCCTTCTGGCAGGAAACTCGTCCTCAGTTCGGCTTTATGGGCCTATAGCCAATCTATTTCTGACAATGCCTAGCTGTTAACTGGTTTAATATTGAACCCGTATTCTGTCGAAACTGGTTGAAAGCTCGCATTGTTTAATATGAAATCGAGAACTAAGCCTTCTTCCGATCGTAGCAGACACTGCTCGGTAGGCCTAAGTAATCGGTTTTGCCTGAAATCGACCAGTGACGTACTGCATTAGGCCTATCTAACATTATCGGACATTGTATTAACGGTCGCTGAAAACATATGGCACGTGATTGATGAAGTCTATTTTCAGGTACTAAGCTTATTTACTTACGTGTTTCTGTCTGATTAGCAAGGACATAACATTCCCCGCAAAAGTGGCGGTGAGCAACGCCCTCCCATTCCACTTGCCTTCTCTATACTATAGCCAAGCCCTGCATTCCTTCCTTCTCTTCATCCCCTTCCCCTATGTACGAATTCAATATGCTTTTTCGGCCACCTTTAGGTTACTCCTCGCAGATAGCAAAGTCCTTGTTTAGATACTGTTTAACAACCTCTCATACGTTGACGACAACAACAATCACTAAGTCTTGTCTATCACTGGCATTCAACGAAACGTCAGAACAAAGGGCGAACAGTGATGGTGACCGGACATTACCACCATTGGAATGCAAAGAACTTACGCCTAACCTCACTACAATTACTCGAACGCATGAATGTCTCAAATTACATTGATTTAAAAGCCGCACTCACTGATGACTCTCTCTCTCCCTGCCTCCCTCCCTCCCTCTCTCTCTCTCTCTCTGCTTCTGTCTCCCTCTTTCTCTCTTTCCATATATCTCTCTCCCTCTCGCCCTCTCTTGCTCTGTCTGTCTGTCTTCTTCTTTCTCTCTCTATCCCTTCGTCCCGCCGCTCCTTCTCTCTTCTGAATTGAATGTCCTTATTATCGGGAACGTTTCTTTACTTCTAAAAGCAACGTATCAAAATATTACTGAAGATCGTGACCAGATATATCACAGTGAATATTTTACATGGTATTTGCAGCTACCTGCAGCAATGACTGAAGATGTTCATTCTAGGCCTAATGCTTATAATTTAAAAATGTTAGTTTCCATTTTAAATAAAAATGATAGAAACTTATGTAAAGTTCGTTTTAAAGTCATTTATTGTCGGCCTAGAGCAAATTGTAAGCATATATTTATGTAAGTATCGGAGAACGTTTTGAAGCCGTTTTAGAAATCTCTAGGAGGAAGTAGTTTCATATGAAGTCATACTAATCGTCGTGTAATCGTAAACTCAAAACTTCTAATACGCTACTATTAAGCTAAGCGCAAAGGACCACCAGCTTACTTACGAGTGCTGAAAGGCATAGTAAATATACAGAACCAACGCTAATTGCAACTGATATTAGAGTTCTTGCTACAATGTCGTCTTTGTTATATGTGAAATTCATGTTTACATGCTTCTAATATGACCGTAAAAGTATTTCATTCGCGACGAAGTTAATATCAAGACAGCTCAATATATACCGGGTGGCCCATTAAAAACGTTCCCAAACTTTGTTAACCTGGCAATTAAACAATTTTAAAGTAAATTGAATCATAGTATATCAAACTAATCATAATTCATATTTGTACAACACAGCCAAAATTTAGCGCAAAATACTCAACAGTTTGAGAGAAATTGTTGTTAGAACTGTATGACCCATGATCAAAATTTTGCACAGTTGTTTTATGATGACGTTTTACGCGAACAAATGTTTAATTTATCCTCCGCTTTCTCTTGTAACGACCCTTAAACGCTGTTTCCACTGTCCTATTGACTTCTGCATTTGTGTGTCGTTTAATAGAGACCATTTTGCTTCAATGACCTGCTTAAGTTCGTCAGTATTTAGAAACGGTTTTCTGCAACCAGCATACACAAGCTCCTTTAGGGCGTTCCATACATAGTAGTCCAGAGTCCAGACTCAGAGGATTTAGATCGGGAAAGTTTGGTGCCCAGGCATCACTGTGGATAAAATCAGGGGTGTTTGCTTGAAGAAATTGCTGAGCCAATTTGCAAAGATGTGAAGGAGCACTGTCTTGTTGAAAGATGTAGGCCTAATTGTCGTCAGGATAGAGTCTACGACATTGGGGAATGAGCTTATCGCGTAACAAGCCGACGTAATACTCTCCATTGACTTTGGTTTTCTGAGGATCAATGAAGATGATGTCCGTTTTACCGTTGAGATTGATGTGTGCCAGATGCATTTTCCTGCGATTGACACAACTGCTCTACATACACTCTGAGCATTTTCAACAGTCGTTGCAGTTGTTGTCGTTCCAGGCTTGCGAACAACGCTGCCAGTTTCAATAAGCTTATTAATGACTCGGTTTATGCTTTGTCTTGCCCAGTTTTTACGCGGATATTCCTAAACGATTCGCTTGCCTCGCCAACCCTTCTCCTCAAATGATATCTTAATAACAGCGAGATCATCATTTGAAAACACCATGTTTTAATGTTTACTACTTCGAGGACTAGTTTAATCAAGATACTCTCGTTACTTCGCGGCGAAATAAATGACGTAGTTTTGTGCAAAATTTGTGAACAGGTATGGCGTCATAACCTTGCCGCAGGGTGTGACATAATAAACGTACTCTCTTGAAATGTGACATTTGTGCACAGAAATAATTGCTTAACATTTTGGTATAAATTAAAATTTGATATCTCTGAAATTAGATCTTTGCCAGGTTAACAAAGTTTGGGAACGTTTTTAATGGGCCACCCGGTATATACTAGTGTATTAACCCGTCATAAATTATGACGTGACGACAGTGTATCATTATAGGCCTATATGTATCGTTTGTCAAAATGCTCTGATCGCCGTCGTCAAGACGACAGTCGTCAAGACGGCAGTACAAACGGTTTCACAATTATAGAACAGAAGCCGTTTGTGACGTAGCGTCCTGCGACAGACAAATTTGCATATAAGGAAACTATATGTATAGATTTGTTCACGCAACTGACAGACTCATCTTTTAATACAGTACAGGCAGTTAAAGTTAAACTATCTTAGGGCATCGTGAACGTCTGGATTTCCGACGCCGAAAACTGTAGAGTTCAGGATTTAAATTACGCCTAAAGCTTAAATCCCTTCCGAAAATATGCTTCATAATTTGCTTCTTGCGTCTCTTTCCCTAAGCATCGTGTTTTTGAGGGTGACAGCCAGTAAGTAAAAACTGGTGTTTTACCTTTGCAGTTATCTCTGTAATTTGAAGCGAATTGTACCAAATTTAAAGTTTAATTCCGTTTAAAAGATGTAATATAACTGCATCTAAATCCGCCTCTGATGAGTTTCACTTCAGTGTCGTTATAAAAAAAAATGCGATTACAATATTAGAAGCATGATTATATTTATGCTGAAGCACGTACACTACAGCAATTCAGCAACAGGGAAGCAATTTATCAATATCAAGTATTTCTAGGTCAACGGGCTCGAACTGACAAGTGATTAAACAACGTGTTAGTTTTGGTGTTGTTTTTTGTGTTTTTTGTCAAATGATATGCGTTTTCAATTGCAGTATACACCAGTCACTTGGTCGCAGAGTATGCTTTACATGCACATTTCTGCCTGCCACAGGGTGTTGCTAAACTGCGGGGTCTCATCTATGTACTGTGTGAATGGGATCCGATATCAATATATGCTTACGAGGATCGATTTCCGGGCGATGTGCTAATGATAACATTGACAGAAACGATTAGTTCGCCTGGAGACATAGTCGGAATTGAGAATTCAAACACTTTAAACGTTGGAAGCTTCCAGGATAGAAGCGTCTGGAAGATAAACATGTACACCCATGATGTTAGTCGGTTGTGGTCGATAAAAGGCGAGTTACACAGTTTGTCAGCTACCAGTCATTCCCGTCTTCTGGTTTTGAGTCATTCCTATTTCATGGGCATTTTGGACATCTACGATCAAGACGACACCCTTATGCAAAGCATTAAATTCCTCTGGAGAAATGGAAATCATACAAAGCCTTTCAGAAACCAGATGGAGAATTTATCGTCACCTACTTTTCTTTGAATGAGTATAGAAGGTTCATACTTCTCTTAAACAAAAATGGGCGGCTTATCAGTCAATTCAGCTTTAAGAAACGTGGTGGTATAAACGAGCTATTTCACAGTTGTCTGGATAGAGAGAATAATCGAATGTTGTTTGGTGATGCGGAAAAAATGTTTCTATTTGATTTGAATACTTTCAGCTGGAGTGAGGTTGAACAAGGTGACGATGCGAACACGAGGAATCTGTATTGTGTCGGAGAGTTAAACGAAATTATAGGGATTCAGGGCTCCGGAATTAAAATAATTGCAACAGAAGAACATTGACATCGAAAGCACCATGACACTAGCCCATATGGGTCCAATACGTGCCTCAAATGGGAATCTGGGTCCTTAACGGACTCCATATGGGAAGGATTACAGGAAATTGCTATTCATTGTTTTACTGCGTATTAGAAAACCCTTAAAGATGCCTCAAAGTACACAGCAGAAACAATTTAATTGGCATTGGCATAATGTGAAATTTTCAGATGACTGTCTTTTGCCTCTGGCGTCATCTGTTTTAAATTGCGAGTTCCGTTTAATTCTCTTCAGTATTAAGTATCAGTTTCTGGTTTAACTGTCTGTTGCAACTAGTTCAATGCCCACATTGTATAAATAAATCAAGAGCAAATGCAGTCCAATCTCAAATTGCACCAGATACAAATGCACATGTTGCCATTTCAATGCGGCGTCATACTATACCCAATGACTGTATTTGTCTAGCACAACCAACTGTTATTGTTTTCACGCTGAGGGACACGTGTAGTCTACTTCCAGACAATGTTCTTACATGTTCTAGCTAAGATTAATATTTTTGCATTATGGTGTCTTCTAATTGAGAGCTAAACTGAGGTGATGCATCACCAGTCCCAACGTGTATTGCGTGTGTTGACTAATGTCGTGTCCATGACCGACAAAAGAATATGGCATTTATCATCGTTAATCTTCGAAGCGATGTCTCGACACAGACAAAAATTGTTACCAGAACGTAAAGATATAGGGGGGCGCCGTAGAGTAATAGATAACACACTGGCGTAAAGAGCAGTAGGTACCAAGATCAAGCCTAGTTGACACCCGTAAGGTTTATTCAGCCTTCCACTCGCTAGGTGGTGGCGGTGGTTAAATGAATAGTAGGCCTTGATTGGCGCTGTATGGTGGCTGCCGCATAAACTGTTATATTCGACTCCTGTAAAACTGTTATCATGTGCTTCTACTGTATACATGCATGTAAGGCGCCCTGCGTGGCTGCCGTTTCTACTATATGTATGTTCACTGTACAGAGCAGTGCGTTTGCAGGCGCTTAATTAAAGAAAAGATTATTATTATTATTATTATTATTATTATTATTATTATTATTATTATTATTATTATTATTATTATTATTATTATGTATATGTATATATATATACCAATGTATGTTTGTTTATTAACTTTAGAAGATCTATTTAACAGACGTTGTTCACCAGAGTGCTGTTTGGCAGCTGGTTTAATAAAGAATATACTTACTTACTTACTTAATTATTATTATTATTATAAACCCGCTAGGTCCAGGATTGTCTTCTTCCCAATGGAATCAATACAGACGACAAACGATATGTGTGTGTGTGTGTGTGTGTGTGTGTGTGTGTGTGTGTGTGTGTGTAGGTGTGTGTGTGTGTGTGTGTGTGTGTGTGTGTGTGTGTGTGTGTGTTTGTGTGTGTGTGTGTGTGTGTGTGTGTGTGGGTGTGTGTGTGTGAAAAAATTTATCCCCCGGCTGGAAAATACCGG
Organism: Allolobophora icterica; assembly: GCA_963556255.1. Lineage (NCBI taxonomy): Eukaryota > Metazoa > Annelida > Clitellata > Crassiclitellata > Lumbricidae > Allolobophora > Allolobophora icterica. The sequence goes on from OY744616.1 coordinate 42,368,167, forward strand.
CATAGAGTATAAACCATTTCTTTCCTCCATCGTGTCAAATAATCCCCCGGGGGCAAAAAATTCACAGGTATAAGGTATTATTGAAAAATGCGTTTAATTGATAAATCTACGTTTCAATGAAAATCCAAAACCAGAAATACGTAAAGGAAGGAAGTGACTCTAAGTCTTCTAAGCAGTGTTCAGAGCAAATCAAACCGAAGTTACAGTAGAAAGAATAACCACACGCGGAAGTGGATTTCTTCCTCTTCTCTTGAGAGGGATTTGGGGGAAGAAGCATGACTTTGTCGTTTAAACATTTCTGAAGGTAGTCCGCAGCCATATGTCTGGTGGTCCGGGGCAATCTGTCTGGTGGTCCGCGAGTAAGGCCTACAATTTATATTTATTTACAATTAAAAACAATTTTTAGTGGTGGTCCGAGAACGGGACACAAAATTGTGTTCCTTGAGTCTCAAAAGGTTGAGAACCGCTGTTATAGAGCAAGTAGGCTTCATAATAGTAATAGGCATAATAATAATGACAATTATAATTATATTATTAATATAAGTAATAATATGTAATAAATAGTAAAATAACAAAAATAACTAAACTTATAGCGTTATATAAAATCAATGATAATAATATTATTATAATAGTATTAATCAGTTCGAACTATGTAACATCATTCCTTTTGTGACGTCACAATATAGACTCTAAATACGTCATTACTCAATTTCAACACTCGATAGCTTCTTTAATTTTAATATAATTTCAATTAATGTATTTAATATAAAGATGTATTTCCTCGGGTTCTTTTTATTAATTTCGTCGTAAGCAATCGATTTGCTCAACATCCGCTGACAACCGTTTGCGACGTTTGTTCCTCTACAGATTCTGTTGCTCACCTTAAGAAATATGTCGAAGAAACGAACATCAAGTGAATCCAGTAATGACGAGCAAAAGAATGAAGCCTTAGACTGTAAGTTCATTCAAGGAAGTTCTTCATATTTAAGCATCACAACTGTTTCTTCCTTCGATGAATTAATTATTGCTGTTTATGAGAAACACTTAGTAATGCTTGTTAGAACTACTCAGGTTGATCTTAGCTCAGTTTTGTCTTTGTTTATTCATATTCAGTAACGTACGCGGAAGTACACAATCAGCTCTTTGCATAGCTTAGTCATAGACTTAAAATACTAAATTTAATAATAATAATTAAAGAAAAGTAATTTAGAATTTTATTTTTCTCTTGCAGCAGCCTTCCATCAGCAACACGCTGCTAAGCGTCCTAAACTTAACTCATTGAGTGACACAACGGTAAGCTACATTGCTCTTAAAATGCAAATCTGCTTTGGATCAAAACATTTATAGTTTTTAACTTCTACGGCGCCAGATAATCATTAAAAGACATGTTTCAATGACACGGCTAATTGGTACCACACAGACAAACAAACCGACGTACAGATTCCAGACCACGGACAGAGACAGAGAGAGGGATGAACAGACACAGCTATGCGAGTAACCCAACCAACTGACTTGACTGCATAAATAGAAGGTGAGCTTAAAATGTGAGAGAGTTGTCACGAGTTAGAGTAGATGCAGAAGCTCGAGGTCGTCGTTTTAAACTTGTGAATAAACTTATTAACTGCTACTGAGCGTCGTGTTAGTATTTCTTCGGGCCGTCGTCCTGGGGCCGAGCTGGTCGTCGTGCTCGAGAGTTGCTCCTCCCGATTGTCCTAGAGACGCGCCGATGACAAACGACACGAACCGATCTACTACAGACACGAGCGTCAACTACCCTACGTGTAGGCTATGCTACATACTCTCCTGCTACATACATCCAACCCTCATCAGCTAGCTACGCTACACATTTTTGTGTGAAGATGGTGCCCTATAGTTTAAGAAATTAGCTCAGTCTAGGATTACGATTTAAAATATTTATTTACAAAATAGTCATTATTTACAAAATATAAGTATCGCAACGTTCAAGAAAATTTCTGTCGCAAACGACACGAACTTAAGCATGAAAACAATTTCTTAGGCTGTCGAAATGTTGCACAGAAAACGCCGCAGCGGAAAACTCTTCTTCACCAGGTGACAAGGATACTTAACATACGCCTCAAACAGCGACACCAAAACCTCTTCATGAAAGAAGAGTACGCTTAACATACGCCTCACAGAACACTCAGAAAACAGCAGCGCTGTCGACCTCAGAGGAAAACGACTTAAACGAGCTTTGTAGAAAAAAGGAGTTTGCCTTAGGCTCTCCTGTAGAGAATAGAAATACAACTCGAGACATGTCGTAAATCTTAAATACATAAGACCTCGCCAAGCTCGCCGCTCCTTACCAAACCTTCCTTATATAGTCCCCGAGCTAATGCCACTCCATATCAGGAACTGGTCAAGCGTAACGAGGATACATGAGAGCTTATAGATATGAGACAAGAGGGCAACATGCAACAACATTGTGGTTTATAGTCCGATATTTCCACGCTTCATATCTAGTAAATATATTCATTGTCACTTAAGAATGCAGGAAAGATTCGATACAAACAGCCATCTAATGCGTCATATCCCAAGACAAAGTCGAATTTATACTCTACAGACGTCTTAGCGATCGTTTTAATTAGCGAAAGCTGGTCATTCTTTAGTAGAGCTTATATGAATCCCGATTGTGGAAGTTTAACGGGCTGAGTAAAACTCGGAGAGAGACCGATCTTGAGTAACAAAGAAAACACAGGTCTGTATCGGCAAAGTGCGGAGAAAGATTCCGCTGGCAACGTCCGGTAAAATACGAGGAAAGACCCCGTCGGTGTATCGGTTAAGTGCGAGCAAAGATCCTGCTGGTGACGGCCGGTGAATCACGGGGGACGATCTTGTTGAAGCTATTCGATAATTACGGGTTCGATAACATCGGGGAACTACCGTAAATTTCGCGGTCTCCGTGTTCGGTTACTTGCCTCCGTCATAGTTACTCCCGCGGTCTACCGGCGAATATAAGTCCGGGGAACCAACCGTTCTCTGTTCAGGTGTTAGGAAAGTTCCCACAGTGGAAGTGAATACACAGGTCTGTGTGAAGTAACTTTACGGGGTAAGGTTACTGAAATTTGGCGAAACTAGTGCCGTTAGCAGAATCGAATCTGAATACTCAGAAACGAAGCCTTCGAATCTGTGCGCTCCCGGAAGAAGACACGACATTGGAATCAGAGAGTCTGGTTCAAAGGATACTGCTTGTAGAGTAAGGGCCCACTCTTCTGGTGAGGTCTCGAGATAGAATGATTCTAAATAGCGGGAAGATAAAAGGTTGTGTAAACCGGAAAGAGATTAACCTCAAGGTTCGGGTCGTGTAGTCGGGTACCCAGGTCCGAAAGAGACATTTCCGCATTTTCCTAGGAGAGTCCCAAGGTGAAGTGTACGCGAGATCCAGGTACACGGTAAAATAAATCAAACCAAGATATTAACATAAAAGTTCTGGCCGGGTAATCGGGTACCCAGGTCCGAAAGAGATACGTCCGAGGTTTGCTAGCCGAAGTTCAGCTAGTCAGAATCCACAGATGAAGTGTACGAGAATCCCATGTATGAAGGGAAATAAAATCAGACCAAGTGAGCGATACGTGAAGTCCGGGTACTCGGGTATCCGGGTAAAACCATATTTGCTTGTCGTAACACGCAGCTGTGAGAACTGACTGAAGTGCGAGGTTGGGCCCCCTCGTGCATAGGTCGGAACGAAGTTCTGTGTGTAGATAGCGAAAGTTAGAGAGGGGACTTTCACTATCAGAGTACCACAGATACTCTTACCGTTATTTTCCGAAGCAGAATTTATCACTGTGTTGGTCGATGATTGCCAACACAGAGGACGGGTAAGGAAACTTACTCCGTGATGTGGTGCATGACAAAATACCTGTGAGGCCGGTATGCCCTGCACGAAATGGAGCGAGAGCCACGTGACAGTTGGAAGACGAGTTGTCATAGACCGGTGCCTAGACGACATGACGCAGAGAGTTACCAATAGACAGGTGTCTAGGACGATGTGATGCAGAGACTTGTCGCATAAATTCCTTATTCCCGCTACTTAGAAAATGTTTGGTGTCGCTTATAAATGGCGATAGTTCGAGTCACGAGATGTAGAATGGTACGTCAAGGTTTAGTTCAGGCGCAGAGTTGGAGCAAGCCTGTAGCTAAGAAAGCACACAAAAGAGGAAGACTTCTGCTGGTAAAGAATGAACCCTGTTCTGAGAGACGGCCATCCTCAGGACGTTACCCACCCGGCGACCGCGGAATTGGCAGAGGCCCAGAGACAGAACTGTATAATAGTGTTGCCTCTCTTAAGGAAGCGGCCAATCCTGAATCTCCCCTGATAGGAACGTTCACTATGGGCAGAGATAGAGAACAGCCATTTTATGTTGGAAGTAGACAAGGCAGTGACTCGGGTGGCTCCAGACGGGTAGTGGGCTGGAGTCACGAAACCCGCCCGGCTCATATATATATATATATATATATATATATATATATATATATATATATATATTGCGTTCGTACTGCAGCTCTACGAACGAGGCTTCCAGCATACTAAGCAAACATCTGTGTAGCCTCTTTGTTAATGAAATTTTGGAGGGTTTCAAATAAAAATTTATGCAAAAGTAAATATGTGGGAAAATGTTAGAATACAAGTGAAAGTTTATTCTAAAAAATTTTTTTTAACAAAGCAAGAAAATTTATCAATGACCTTGCTTATTAAATTCCTTTTGAAAACAGTAGGCCTACTTATTGATGCTCCACTTAAACAGCAAGAGCTGTGAAATAAGTAAGAAGTCATCTGATGCTGCGTCCATCTTATCCTCATGTTTAATTTATTGAACTTAACCTGCTAATGTGAGTTTATAATTAAAGAGTCCTCTACTTGTGTTTACGAATCGCCTTAAAAGCTCCCTCTACACCGTTGATCTTATGCCGAGGAGTTCTAAACAAGTGCTTAATATGCAGATGTGATATCCTATTCTTGTAGCTACATGATCTACCGATCGAGCTACTTGAGTATATTCTCGTTAAAGCCGTTGTTATGGAAGTGGAGAGTATGAAGCTGGACAAAAGTGTGTGGAAAGAAAAAGCTGATCTTGTGATAAGCCGACTTCAAACTGTCTGCTCGCAATGGGACAGCATTCTTACGACCAACTTCTTTCGAAATGAACTTCACAGAACTATAGACGGCACTGGTTAGTTTATAAAATAGACAAATTACCTTTATTAACTTGGTACTATAAACGAAATTGGAATTACAGTCAGTCCGTAATTTTGAAGCCTGTATGAAGTGTTTGCGACTGCCTCTTTCTTATTCTCGACATTCTGTGGCTAAGAGGCAGTCGCTAACACTTCCTACAGGCGCATTAAGTATAAATAACTTACAAAAATTGGCGGAGTTATATGCCTGCAAAGTCGGTTCATTTATGCTGGCCCACCCTGTAAATGCATATATATATATATGATTATACTGATATTGATATATATATATATATCAGTATCATCATCTTCTTCATCATAAACACCACCACGATCTTCATCAGTTCAATGCAAGTACGTTGTCATCAATGACATCCGTGGCTCTGTGTTCGATTAACGGCCGTATGTAATAAAAATTATTCAGAGTGATTTTAATATTTCACTCAACCTGATTTGTCAAAGATCTGTTCACAACGCCATTAATTTATATCCTCGTCATGTGTCCAAGTTGCATTTGTTCTAACACAGAAAACTCGTGTATACACGGCATCCACAAGTTCCTTGTTCACGTTTAAGGTTTTAATGATTCAATTTCATTGTATGTTCACTTCACGTTGATATAGTATGTGCAGCACAGTCAACTGGCTAACTAGCTTCTACATGTTTAAATACATGCATGTCTGTCTTTTGATAATTCTATATCGTGTTTTGAAATATTTGTTTAGCACAGGGATAGCCGGCCCGCGGGCCACATGCGGCCACATGCGGCCGCATTTGGCCACATGCGGCCACATGCGGCCAAATGCGGCCACATGCGGGGTGCTGATTGATGACCCGCACGACCACTTTTTAAATTAATGTTTTTTGTGTTATGCGTCCACTTCTTCAAATTTAGGAGTGGTAGCATAAGACAAAAGTATTTATTTAAATTTAAATAAATGTTTTTGGTCTTATTTACAACTATTTAGCCCTACTGGGTCTACTCACTAATCCTTGACGACTTTAATCTCCATCTACAAGACCTCACCGTTCTTGCTTGTTGCTTCATCGACCTCCTCTCACACTTCGGCCTACGTAAGCATGTGAGCGTCGCTGCTCATCTACAGGGTGGGTCTTTGACTTGGTAATCACGTCTGACGAACAGCAGATCCATGATCTCCATGTTCATCTTCCGACTCTCTCTCTCTCTCTCTCTCTCTCTCTCTCTCTCTCTCTCTCTCTCTCTCTCTCTCTCTCTCTCTCTCTCTCTCTCTCTCTCTCTCTCTCTCTCTCTCTCTCTCTCTCTCTCTCTCTCTCTCTCTCTATCTGATAACAGTACTCATTCACTGACTTTTCCAACCCTCATTCCATCTGCAGCCTATTCATATACTATCCGTAAACTTCGAGTTTGGAAATTTCTCGCTCGCCGTGCTCTTAGCGATGCCCTTCGCATTTCTCAACTCATGTCTCTTTCGTCGACGCTCTATGACCTAACAATCTCACAATTGTTCGACCTCTACTCGTCTATCGTGATTCAGCTCCTCGACACTTTTCTGCCACCTCGAAACTAAATGTAGACGAGCAGTCACTTTGTAAACAAGCCCAGGTTTCACAATGACTAAATAACTGTTACAGTTAACCTGGAAGGAAATGTAAGTTTTAGTGACCTAGTAGTACCTGTTTTTCGACTTTTTTACAATATAAATTAAACATTTGTATTTTCTTTCGAGGCGCTGATGAAAATCACTTGCGGCCGGCCCGCCGGTGCTTACAAAAAATTACAGTGGCCCGTATGCAAGAAAAGGTTGCCCAATCCTGATTTAACACATGTCATTTCTGTCTCATAATTCGTTTAGCTCTGAAGACGATTCGTTTGGAAATTTTGTATCAGTCTCCGATCCAGTCAGGAGTCATGAAAGTGATTGCAATGAAAGATGAAATATTTATGCTCTGCATGCAAGGCGACAAAGACCAAGTTATTAATGTTTACAACCGCACCAATGTGGTAGATGTGAAAGATGTCATCCCGCTGCATGGATTAGAGGTAGCTACGCAGGGTTTGGTAGCTTGCAGTGTGTCAAACAGTCTATATGCCATAGACATGAAATGGCAGAGAGCAAACGAGGAGTGGCAGTGCCTTTCAGTCTGGCGCATCAGGAGAGTTGAAGAACATCAGTTTAACATATCGCCATGGATTAGTGATCTGAGTCTGCCAATGTCTGGTATATCCGTATCTGGTAATGGTAGTGTTGTAATCCACACAGAGCCAGACGTAATAAGCATATACGATGCGAATGCTTCCTTGCAGCATCAAATAGTGTTGGGCCTGGAACTGGATATTTATTCTTACCGGGGTGATGAAAGAATAATGCATAAATCAAATGGAAACCTTGTTGTGGTTTCTCATAGCAACCAACATGAAATAGAAATAACAGAATTAACAGAGATCGATATGAATGGGAGAATTATACGACAGTATCAATCATCGGTTGGTGACGGTTTTACTAGCGTGAAATTCGCAGATATTTATGGGAGAATTTTGATAACTGATCAGAATGGCAGAATGGAGCTTTTAGATTCAGAATTTAATCCCCTGGATGTTACTGGTCCACAGCTGGTTGAGGGCAAGATATTCGATATTACCTATGATACGTATTACAATATCGAACGGAATGAGATGGTGGGTATTGATTGGGAACGTGGTCTAACTATCTTCCGTTTCACAGAAGAATAAACCACGCGGAAGACTGTTTAAGATGGGAACAATTCGTGTTAAATAGTTTGGACATCTTGTGGAATGATCGTATAATAGCTGTCATTATCTGTAGTTTTAAGCAACTTAAAGACTTCGATTACGTAATTCACATAACTTTAAAAACTTCGTTCTTTGCATCATGCGTTTTCTTTCAGATATACTACTCTTAGCCTCTTGACGACTTCATAGGGTTCCACTGCAGTCTCTTTTGGCCTAGTTTGCAGTGCAAAACTGCATCAAAAGCAGAAATTAGAAAAAAAGCCAAAAAACGCCTGGAGACATCTGTTGAAAAGAACTGAATTCCTTATTGTCACATATTTATATAAAAATCACTAAGTGGATGATTAGTGCTTTGAACAATAAAAGTGTCGCTAAGTGGCAGATGGCCAACCTGTAAAGTGAATCAGTGGTGTGACTTTATTATTTTAATTATGATTTTAAATGTTTATCTATGCAGGCTAAATAGGACCATGCATATGACTTTTAGAATGTTTAGATGTCTAAACAGAGGGATTCTTCCTTAATGTCTTGAGGAGAATAATATATTGAAATATTGGCAACACGTCGTCATACTGTGGAGGGACTTGGTGATATTAAGAAAACTTTATGGATAGACTGATGTCATGTGATGTCTGTCTTACCAACTTGATTGATGTCAAAACACAAGTTGCAGAGGTTTCAACAGAGCACGCAGCTTATGCGATATTTGTTCCATGCACCATAAACAGCAGAAACTAAGCGGATGACATCAAGTTGTTATTAGGAGCCATCCATATATTACGTACGCAATGAGGGGTGATCGGAATTAGGCGGTTTTGCGAACGGGTGCTGCGGGTGCATATGGCGAGAGGGAGGGTTCTCGACAAATGTGTCCTTACGCAAAATAAATTTATAATTATGACGTCTACTGACTATATTCCTGCTTTATCAATTTTATGTAGTATTGAAACTTTAAAAATATAAGTGTTAGTGTTGTTAGTATTTTAGTATTTTATTTCTTCATAACAGTTAACAAATTTTAGCTAGCAAATATGATGTTTAACAAAAATAAATAATAGCCTACGGTAAAATAAATGTCTTATAGATGACTTTAGCTAATTAACTTTTGTAAAAGGGAGTTAGAGAAGCTTTGTTGTACGTAGGCAAGGGAGGGTCCATAAAATGTATGAGGTGCAACCGAGGGTGGGAGGTATGAAAATATGATTTTTTGCGTACGTAATATATGGATGGCCCTTTAACGGAAGCCAGGTTAAAGAAAAATTATGTAAGAAGTTTGAAGTTAAATTCTTCACGAACATAATATGGAACAACTGACGGTGTACTGCACTAAATGGAAGAAGGTGGCCTCCATTCTGCCAAGTACGGCGAGTCTATTAATTTAAGTGGGCCTAATAGATGTACACAGGATCTATTTGACCGAACCATTTTAACGCAGCACGTAGGCCTATAGGCAATAGTTGAAGAAGGAAAGACGTTATGAGCCGTTGGAACAGAGAAAGGTAATCACCGCCCAATGACAGACAGAATTTGTACGCTCCAGATTAAAGACCAAGAATTTAGACGACTTTGTTCGATGTCAGAATACTACAGCTCAGCAAACGTGTTAGTTTTGGTGTTTGTTATGCGTTTTCTATTGCAGAATAGGCCTACACCAGCCACTAGGTCGCACAGTATGCTTTACAAGGTGAACGGACATTATCCCCCCGGACATAATCCCCCCGGACATAATCCCCCGGACATTATCCCCCGGACAGTATCCCCCGGACATTATCCCCGGACAGAATCCCCCGATTTTCGCTAGGACATAATCCCCGGACATAATCCCCCGGACATTATCCCCCCGGACATTATCTCCCCGGACAGAATCTTCCGATTTTCGCTAGGACATAATCTCCCCCGGACAAAATCCCCCCTCTGTGTAGTAAGCCTATTTCTACATTTAATTGATAAATCTTAATAGCCCTATTGCCCTAATGTCTATTCTCTCTCTCTTCCTCCTTTGCCTTTCTTAAAACTTGTTTCTTCTCTCGGGGTCTCTCGCACTGGGAGCGCTTCTCAATGACTCTCCCGCTAGAAGCACTTTATAAATAATGTCCAAATACAATACAATATAAACAGTGTTTTAGTTCAGTCTTGAATTGTTTTACCGATAATATATTTGCAATGGTTGTTGGAAGAGAATTCCAAAATGGTGGACCTGAGCATTTGATTGAAAACCGTTTTATATTAATCCGTGCTCTCTAAAATCGACACTTGCAAGATTTTGTGGTATAGTTTTTATGAACAGCCACAGTGCCACGCCTTGAACGAATAATCATCAAACAGCGAAGGGACCACTGCTCTCTGAAAAGACATCCAGATTTGACAATGAAAGAGTTCCAGAGGCAACTAGTATAGCAGGATGGTCGGTTTTAATCGATCTCAGATTCAGAAATTTTACCAGGTTTGCATGGTTAAAATTGTAGCTTAGTATGTATAAAAATGGACGGAGGGGTAGACCTAACAGAGAGTGGACAGACGACATCAAAGTTTGGTGTAAACAAGATCTGCACAGCTTAAGAATATTAGCACAAGACCGGGGACTTTGGTAAATAGTGATGAATCATGCATTGTACACCTACGGGCCTTAGGCCCATGGAGCCTGATGATGACATGGAAGAGCTTGATACAACATAAGACGATGGACATGTGGAACATGGACGAGACACTTATCATCAGTTGCCATTATCCGGTGAATGTAGTTGCCACTAAAGGTATCACTTGTCTGTTAGCCACAGTGCGTTTGCAGGTGGTTCATTAAAGAACATACTTACTTACTTACTTAAGTCGGCGAAAGGGACCAAACAGTAAAAACCACCTGTACTACGAATGCAGCACGAACCTTTGTGTCACCTATGCACACGGTCAATGGTGCTTTTAAGTGGAACGATTTGATGTCGTCCACGGAAAATACTTGTGGGAACTGCGAGTTTCAGCGCGTTGAAGAGGATGATCGTGTGGTCGAAACGTGTAAAATGTTCGCGATGATGTCACGATTGTTCCGATATTACGCGCAATAACTTTTTGTGGATAGCAGTAATTTAAGGCGGTCTAAATTGCATTTGATATTTTCGTGAACATGGGAGGTTTTATAATCGAGGTTTTATAATTTCTATAAAGATTCAACTCCGATTTTTAGGCGTTTTATTGAGCAATTAAGGCGGTTTATGTTATAGGCAGTTACTATGACAGCCATTCAAAGTTGGGTCAACTAATCGTAATCTGAAACTCCACTTGAAACTTTAGCGCATGGCATCAGCTTATTCCCGGGCGCCACGTCGAGTAAGGGGGATTGTCCAAAGGGTAGTCAAAAGGAGGTCCGAGTCCGGTTGTCAGAGGAGGTCATTGAGAATTGGAAGGCGAAGGATCGGGTGAGCTGGGATATGAATTCTTGAAGAGGTTAGACTACAGTTTTGAGTAGAAAGCCAGAGAGGTGATTGATAGAGGAGAGTGAGGCAGATGATGGGTGATTGGCATTGATAATGGAGGAAGCGAACATTTGCGGAATTCAGAGGGAAGATCGTCCCATTAAGGTGCAGTGTGGGATGTGGCTCGGTTGGAGAACTTGAGATGAGTAGTAACCGGTGGTCGAGAAAGACTGAGATACGAGGATGATCGGGAAGAACTGGTTCGCGAAGATATTTAGGGTAGAGTATTTTACGGAGTTGTAGGTTAGTGATAAGACTTTGAATTAACTCGCTCTGGGATTTTTAGCCGATGCAGTGACTGAGGATGGAAGTGATGTGAGGATGCAGAAGCGTTCTGGTGACAGATCTGGCTAGTGAGTTTTGGATAAGTTGCAGGAACTGTAGTTGGGTGGAATAAAGGCTGGGGAAGAGGGAACTGCAGCCTTATGTAACAAGTCTCTCAAACAAATTTGTGAACCTTATCCTTGGAATATCATCCTGTTGCTCAAAACCACCGAAACGATATCATTATTGTAATTCTCCAGATTTTTAAAGCAAGTAGGCCTCATAATCTTCTATTAATATAGTTTCCTTATATGCAAATTTGTCTGTCGGAGGACGCTACGTCACAAACGGCTTCTGTTGTATTGTGAAGCCGTTTGTACTGCCGTCTTGACGACGGTCGTCTTGACGACGGCGATCAGAGCATTTTAACAAACGATACATATAGGCCTATAATGATACGCTGTCGTCACGTCATAATTTATGACGGGTTAATACACTAGTAATAATAATAATAGGCATTATAATAATGACAATTATAATTGTAATTATTAATAATATGTAATTAATAGTAAAACAACAATAACGCTGATACCACAAAAAATAATAATTATAACGCTATATAAAATCAATGATAATAATTCTTCTTTAAGTTCTCTGCCCTTCGGCAGGTTTCCACTTCCAATGACGCCATTCTTCTCTTCGCTGTGCTTTTCTCTTCAGTCCGCTGTATCCTTCGGTCATCATCCATCCAAGCATCATCTGTCGCGGTCTTCCTCTCCTTCTCCTTCCCTCCAATCTCCCCTCTATGATTTCTCTCAAGAGGGAGTCTCCTCTTAATATGTGTCCAATCCATTTCTTTTGTCTTTCTCTTAACGTTGTCATCAGTGATCTTTTTTCTTCTACTCTTTGCAACACCTCTTCATTTGTCATTCGCTCCGTCCAGCTCACCTTTTCGATTTTTCTCCATATCCACATCTCAAAGGCCTCCAATCTCTTGATATCCTCTTTCCTGATGGTCCACGTCTCCGACCCATACAGTACCACACTCCATACCAGTGCCTTGACAAGTCTCTTCTTTAGGTCTTTGCTCAGTCCTCCTCTCATCAACTCTCCTCTTTTCGTGAACGCGTCTTTACCCAATACTATCCTTCGTTTAATATCACTATGGCATCTTGCATCTGTTGTTATCACACTTCCCAAGTAGCAAAAGCTCTTGACCTGTTCCACCTCCTCTCCATTTATTGTTATTTTCATTTCGATCTCCTCCTCCCCTGCACTTATCCTCATAATCTTTGTCTTTCCGATATTTATCTTCATGTTGTATTTTATTGAGGTCCTGTTTAGTTGATCCATCAATTTCTGCAGTCCTTCTTGTGTAGTTGCCAGCATTGCTTGGTCGTCAGCAAATCTTAAGGCTCTTATGAGTCTTCCACCCACTTTTATACCCTCTCCTGTCTGTTCCATTGCCTCTTGTATCAGTTCTTCTATGTATATGTTGAAGAGAATTGGTGATAGTGGGCATCCTTGCCTTACTCCCCTACAAATTTCTCCTTCCTCTGAGAACTCCCCTTCTATTCTTATCTTTACTTTTTGGTTCATATATAGATTTCCTATTAGCCTCCTGTCCCTCCAATCTATGCCCCTTCGTCTGAGTGCATTCATCAGCTTTTTCCAATCTACTCTGTCAAACGCCTTCTCATAATCCACAAAACAGATATAGACCTCTTGTCCGTACTCTAAACTTCTTTCCGTTAGCACCCTCAGGGCTCCGATGGCGTCCCTGGTTCCTCTACCCTTTCTGAATCCAAATTGGTCCTCTCCTAGACCCTTGTCCGCTTCTACCCTTGCCTGGATTCTCTTTGTGATTATCTTCAGCATGATCTTGGCTGCGTGTGGTAGTAGGCTAATTGTTCTATGGTCCTTACAAGCCGTTGCATTATTTTTCTTCTTTATGGGGATCATGATGGTCTGTAGGAAGTCCTCAGGCCACTTCCCAGTGCTGTATATATCCTGGCATAGTCTTACTAGTTCTCCTGTTGCTTTTTCTCCCAAGTTCTTAAGTATTTCAGCTGGGATGTTTATCCACCCCTTCTGCTTTATTGTTCTTCATGTCGCTAATCGCTGCTAGTACCTCGTCTCTCAGCACTTCTGGGCCTACATCGTCTCCCGTCCCCCTGCATGTTCCCTCATCTAGATCCGTCGGCTTTTCCTGACTCTGGTACAAATCTTCGACGTATTCTTTCCAACGATTTCGGATCTCCCCTGGACCTTGTAATATCTTTCCCTCTTTATCCTCTACTGCTATTCCTCCTTCCCTTGTTGGTCTTTTTGTCAGCTTTCTCACTTTTTCATATACTTGATCGTAACTTCCCTTTGCCTGTAGTTCTTCTAGTTCTTGACATTTCTCCTCCCACCATTTTTCTCTTGCCTTCTTTGTTGTTCGTCTCAATTTGTTGTTTAACCTTCTATATTCCTTCTTTGCTTCTTCTGTGCTCTGGTGTTTCCATTTCCTTCTTTCCTCCATTTCCTGTATCATTTCCGTTGTTATCCAAGGTTTCCGCGGTGTTTGTCCCTGCTGCTGCCCCACTGTACTCATCGCCTCCCGTATGATAGTCTCCTTTAGCCCTCTCCATCTTTCCTCTGTTGTGGCTGTTTCCATCTCTATGATACTCTCTTCTATTCTCTCTGCCAGTACATTGCTCTTTGTCTTTAGTTTCTCCTTATTCCATTTGTTAACCTTCTTTCTTTTCTTCCTGATGAGTTTTAGCTGTAGTGCACCGTCATTGCTACCAAGTTGTGGTCTGTATCTGCATCCGCCCCTGGTAGAGTCTTAGCGTTTTTCACGCTATTTCTATATCGTTGCTTTATCAAGATGTAGTCCAGCTGATAGCGCGCACTGTCTCCCGGTGCCTTCCACGTATACCTCCGTCGTTTTTCTTGCTTAAACCAAGTATTTGTGACTACCATATTTTGTCTTCTGCAGAACTCTACCAACTTTTGTCCTCTTTCATTCCGCTTTCCTAATCCATATTTTCCAACGTATCCTTCCTCTTCCCCTTCTCCTACCGATGCATTCCAGTCTCCCATTATGATTGTGTAGTCTTTTCCTTTGGTGGTCTCTAGTCTGTTTTCTATTTCTTCGTATATTTTATCTATCTCCTCTTCCTCGTGTGTTGTGGTCGGCATATATACCTGTATGATTACAATGTCGACTGGGTATGCCTGTATTCTTACCGATAACAGTCTATCTCCACATCTTTCTATTTCTGTTACACATTTAGCAACACTGTCTTCCAACAAAATCGCCACTCCACTCTGTCCATTTCTTCCTTCGGTGTAAATCACTCTTATTCCTTCACTCGTAAAGTCTCCTCCCTCCTTCCATCTCACTTCTGATAGTCCCAATATATCCAGTCTAGCTTTTCTCATTTCTCTAATAACATTTGCTAGCTTTCCTGGTCTCATCATCGTCCTTACATTCCATGTACCCACCCTAATCTTCTCTTTACAAGGTTTTCTCTAGTTGACGACCTGGGAGGCCTTGAAGGTCGAAGAGGCCCTTTTCCCTCCCCTGCCGAACGCGACTCCTCTCGACAGCGGTCGAGGGGAATCGTTCACGTTGTTTTCTTGTACTTTATTCGTCATTTTTCATGTTTGTCTTGGGAATGTAGAGAGGTGGTTTCCCGTTGCCTTCCTCTCGGTGTTTTTAAGGAGACACCATCTCCAAGCGTCGATGTTTTTCATCGTCCGTCCTTCCGACTCCTTGTCTCTGGGCTCGCATATCCCGGCGAGGGCTCGGTCGTCCACCACGCACTCTGTTTCAACAGGGTTACCACGTGAAGGTGGCGTGGTGGGCATTTGGGCGGTAGAGGCTTTTGGCTTTTCGACCCCTGGGAAATTATTATAATAATTATAATAGTATTAATGAGTACGAACAATAAGCCTATGACATTACTCCTTTTGTGACGTCACAATGTAGACAAATACGCCATTATTCAATTTCAACACTCGATAGCTTCTTTAATTTAATATAATTTTAATTAATGTATTTAATAAGATGTATTTCCTCGGGTTCTTCTATTGATTTTGTCGCAAGCAATCGATTCAACATCCGCTGACAACCGATTGATATTTCTTTTGAAATTGTTGTTGAGAGGCGACTTTTGTTCCTCTACAGATCCTAGTGCCTCCCTTAAGCCATGTCGAAGAAACGAACATCAAGTGAATCCAATAATGACGAGCAAAAGAATGAAGCCTCAGACTGTAAGTTCATTCAAGGAAGTTCTTCATGTTTAAGCATTATAGATATTCGTTGCTGTTTTTGAGTAATATTTAGTAATGCTTGTTAGAACTTCTCAGACTAACCTAATCTTAGCTCAATTTTGTCTTCCCTTAATGCATATTCAGCCCTCTGCGTAGCTTAGTCACACACTTAAAATGTTAAATTTAATCATAAATGAAGAAAAGTAATTTAGAATTTCATTTGTTTCTCTTGCAGCAGCATTCCACCAGGCTGCTAAACGTGCTAAACTTACTCCATTGAGTGAGACAACGGTAAGTTACATTGCAATTAAAAATGCAAGTCACAAATTTGCTTTGGATCTAAACATTCTTGTGTGAACACTGTAATTTATAGTTCGATATTTTCATTGCTTCATCTCTAGTAAAATAAATTAATTGACACTTAAGAAGCAGGAAAGCAGTAATTAATTCATGAATGCGTCATACCCTAAGACAAAGCCGAATTTATACTCAACCAACGTCTAATAAGCGATCGTTTTAATTTATCAAAAGCTGGTCATTTTCTTTAGTATAATATGTTGCGTTCGTCATGTAACTCTCCGATCGAGGCTTCCAGCATACATACCTAAATCTGAGTACTATAATAGTGTATAGCTTCTTTGTCAATGCAATCTTTGGAGGGTTTCAGGTTAAACTTTATGCAAAAGTACATAGCTGGGAAAATGTAAGTACACTAGTGAAAGTTTATTTGAAAAACAGATATTTGTAATCTGCTTACTAATACCAACCAATACAATTTAGCAAAGATAAGCATTACCTTACTTCTTAGAATTCTTTTGAAAACTCATGGACGCGCCGCTTAAACAGCAAGAGCTGTGGAGTAAGTAGGAAGTCATGTGATGCTGCGTCCATTTTATCTTCATATCTTATTAATGAACTTAACCTGCTAATGTAAGTTGATAACGAAAGAGTCCTCTACTTGGATAGCTATGGTGTTTACGAATCGTCATAAAAGGTCCTTCCACATCGTTGATCTTATGCTGAGGAGTCTAGAGAAGTGCTCATACAAATGTGATATCTTGTACCTGTAGCTACAAGATCTACCGATCGAGCTACTCGAGCATATCCTCGTTAAAGCCGTTGTTATGGAAGTGGAGAGTATGAAGCTGGCCAAAAGTGTGTGGAAAGAAAAAGCTGATCTTGTGATAAGCCGACTTCAAACTGTCTGCTCGCAGTGGGACAGCATTCTTACGACCAACATCTTTCGAAATAAACTTCAAAGAAGTCTAGACGGCACTGGTTAGTTCATAAAATAGACAAATTAGCTTTATTAAATGGGTACTAAAACGAAATTGAAAATAACGTCAGTGCGTAATTCTTAAACTTGCATTCAATTTGTTAGCGACTTCTTCTTTCTCATCCTCGGCATTCTATGGTGGGTGGCCAGATCACTCCTTTGCTGCCTGTTCTTCCTACTCAGGCTTTGCGGTTAGTATGCTCTTCATGTACACGGATAAGTCTAGAGAAGCTCAAACGGACGGACGTCTGAAGGTCTGCCTCACTGCATGCGAATTTAGATTTCCAACACTATCATCTGACACATTGACAATGTTCTTCGCATACCCAACTTTATTGTGTTGAACTTTTTGTTCATATAAACCGTGCGCTTATGAACAGATACTGGGATAGACGCGTGAATCAACTGTTCTTACTTTCCTTTTTTTATACTCTGCTTCCAACCTTGTTTCAACTTTAGTATGTATAATAATACAACCTGATGTAATATTTGCCAACACCAATATTAATTTTTTTCTCTGTCGATCTTCTTAAATATCTAGTAGACTAGTTTAACAGGCATAACAAAGCTTCAACTGTCATACGAGAATGGCTGGACTGCAAATGAATGAATTATGAAGAACTTTAAAGGTGCTAATTGAAGCATCTGAAAGCTTACTTATACACACACACACACACACACACACATATAAACATACATACATAAATGCATACAATACACACATCAATAACAGTATCATCATCTTCTTTATCATAACCACGACCACGATCTTCATCAGTTTAATGCAAGTACGTTGTCATCAATGATATCCGTGGTTCAGTGTTCGATAAATGGCCCTATGTAATAAAAATTATTCAGAGTGATTTTAATATTACACTCAACCTGATTTGTCAAAGATCTGTTCACACGGCCATTTATTTATATCCTCGTTATGTGTCCAATTTGCATTTGTTCTAACACAGAAAACTAGTGAACACACGGCATCTACAAGTTCCTTGTTCACGTTTCAGGTTTTAGGGTTTCAATTTCTCTGTGTATTTTACTTCATCCTGATGTAGCAGATGTAACGCAGTTGAATGCCTAGCAAGTTTCTACTCGTTTAAATGCATGCATACATGTATTTCAATAATTCTATTTCGCTTTGAAAATATTTGTTTAATAAGTGTCATTTCTTTTGCATAATTCGTTTAGTTGTGAAGACGAATCGTTTGGAAATTTTGCATCAGTCTCCGATCCCATCAGAAGTCCTCAAAGTGATTGCAATTAAAGATGAAATATTTATGCTATATGCGCAACGCAATGAAGGCGACTTTATTAATGTTTACGACCGCAACAATATGGTAGATGTGAAAGATGTCATCCCGCTGCCAGGAATAAATGTATCTTCGTGTGGCTTGGCAGCTTGCAGTTTGTCAAACAGTCTGTACGCAATAAACATGTGGGAGATAGCAAACAAGGAGTGGCATTCCCTTTCAGTCTTGCGCATTACGAAAGTTGAAGAACACCAGTTTAAGGTATCGACATGGATTTGTAATCTGAGACGTCCAAAGTCTAGTATATCCGTAGGCGCTAACGGTAGCGTAATAATCTACTCAGTACCAGACCAAGTATGGGATCCTCCCGTAATACGCATATATAATGCGAATGCTTCGTTGCTGCATAAAATAGTGTTGTCCGTAGATATGCGTTTCTACAAGGGCGATGAAAGAGTAATGCAGAAATCAAATGGAAACCTTGTAGTGGTTTCTCATAACAGGCAATATAAAACAGAATTAAGAGAAATTGATATGACTGGGAGAATTATACGTCAATATCAATCATCAGCTGGTGACGGTTTTACTAATGTGAAATTAGCAGATAATTATGGGAGAATTTTGATATCTGATAAGAATAACAGAATGGAGCTTTTAGATTCGGAATTTAATCTCCTGGATTTTACCGGTCCGCAGCTGGCTGGCGGCAGTTTCAATATCGCCTATGATACGTATTACAATATCGAACGGAATGAGATGGTGGGTGTTGATTGGAACGGAGGTTTAACTATCTTCCGTTTCACAGAAGAGTAAACCACGCGAAAGACTGTTTAAGATGGGAACAATTTGTGTTAAATAGTTTGGATATCTCGTGGAATGATCGTATAATTATTATCTGTAGTTTTAAACAACTCTGTTCAAACAACTGAAGAATTATTCGTTTACAAAATTCATACAACTTGAAAACAATTTCGTTCTTCTTTGCTCTCGCGTTTTCTTTCAGAGATGTTGCTCTTAATCTCTTCAAGACTTCATAAGGTTCCATTGCAGTCTACTTTGGCCTGGTCTGCAGTGTAAACTGAATAAAAAGGAAAATTTAGACAAAATGCCTGGAGACAAATACTGAAAGGCACTGAATTCGTATTTGCCAGATATTCATATAAAACTTACTAAGTGGATAGTTGGTGCTTTAGAACAGAAAAAGTCAGGCGCTTTGTCACTTAGTGGGTAAGTGTCAGGCAGGCGGCCTACCTGTGAAGGGAGTCAGTGGACAGTGGTGTGACTTTATTATTTTAAAATAGGACAATGCATATGACTTTAGATGTTTATGTGTTCCGAGATAGAAGAATTCTACCTTAATGTCTTGAGACGAATATATTTAAATCTTCAGGCCCGCCGAGAGGGGGCAAATGACCAGGCGATTATTAGGGGCTTCCACTGGACCCGCAATCAACTTATGAAAAAGTATTTTTTTAAATTAACAATTGAATAGAATCATAGTTGTATATATAAATATAATTACCCGCACTTTTATCAATTTAATTTTTTTAAATAAAATTTCTCATAAAGCCTAAAGATGATTTAGAAGCCCGTGACTGCTCTGCCTAGCGGCCCGGAATTTCTGTCGGTGGGCCTGGAAATCTCGGCAGCACGTGATCGTGCTATTGGAGGGGCTTGGTGATATTAAGAAAACATTCTATATGGAGAGACTGACGTCATGTGATGCCTGCCTCACAAACGTTGATTGATGTCAAAACATAAGTTGCAGAGGTTTCAACATAGCACACAGCTTATGCGATATTTATTCGTTGCACCATAAACAGGAGAAGCTAAGCAGAAGCCATCAAGTTGTGATTAACGGAAGCCAGGTTAAAGAAAATTATATAAGAAGTTTGTAGCTAAATTCTTCACGAGAATAATATGGAACAACTGCAAACATGGAAGAAATTGACCTTCCTCGTGTGATTTGTAGAGAATAAAACAAACTGTTACAACTGTTCAGATGTGAACAAAGTTGCAGGAAACTTTAATAGTGAACTCGAAATTAACCTTCACAATGTAGTTGAAGTTGACGGCATTGACTTCTATATATTGGTTAATCGCAGTCCTTGGTCGTAGTCCATAGTTAAAGTTTAACAAAATCAGAGGTGGATAAGCAAGTTGGGATATGTGAACTGAACCTGAATACCACCAAAACATTGTCGCTGTGACATGGCAGCTTAGGGAAATTTAAGTGAGCTATGATTATAAATTCACTGCTTGAAAAATTTGTTTCAATGTAGTTAACATTAATCGCGAGATTAGAATATACTTAAAGTGGTCCAGAGTGAGACTAAATTGGATGAGAAATTCTGTGTCCTATGCAGATTGCTTGTTTGATATCCACATTCAGATACTTCTAGAATAGAAATATCTGTGTATTTTCTGAGTCCGGAGTTCATTTTACCTTCAGCCGAAAATCATGATAAAAGAGATCACATAAATATTGTAGCGCCATGACATCGAGTGATAAATCAATTAAAGTGTCCATATGTATCTGACTCATGGAACAGGTGCTTCTCGAATACCTATGCAGAAAGCTATCGAGTGAGTCCATGTTTATCCAACGTAGATAATAATTGCAATATGTCTGGTATTGAGTGACTGCATTATCAGTGGTGAGCCTCTCTGTTGTCAGTTGCCGTTGCCACGACTTTTCGCCAATCGTCTCGGTCCTCACACCGTATCCAGGCTGTGTGTAGCCCGAAATTCATTGAATACAGAACCGCTTCCACTGTCCTGGTCCATGTGTGCCTTGGCTGTCCGATTAGTCTCTTTGAAAGGCTGCAGCAGTTCATTGCTCGAAGTGCTCTAGTATCGTTCTACACGCATCCTATCTGCGAAGTGCTTAGACATCCGAAGTCGACTCTAGTCTCGATCATCTTCGAAACAGGAGTCTGTCCTTTGCGCCTGAAAACTTTTATATTCTGTTGTGTGCATTTCAATGACCACTATGGGAAGACATCCAGTTACTTCTCTAAGGCCGCTTTTAAGTGTTCAGGTCTCAGCCCCGTAAAGAAGCACAGGTAGGATATAAAAAGGTGGATTTTGTCTAGCCGAATGTTTCATTCCAATTCCCCAATTGAGACCGCTCATGCAGTCGCGTGGAATCATTCACAGGTTGGACGACTTAAACATTACACCGTGGATCAAATTTTCGAGCGTCCATGTCACTTGTCTCTGGATTCAACTGATGATCGATTGTTTGTGGTTGATGAGGTTAAACATGTAGTGTTAATCTGCGATAGGGTTGTCAACTTTCTCAACTAGGAAGTCGGGACTGAATTTTGGAGCACCCAAATCTGAAAACATCTCACGATGTGGGACCAGAGGCGCAAGTCGCGCAACTGAATCATGTTTTGGGGAAAGTAATGCTAACAAAGGAATCATTGATCCGTAAGTTAAGTGAAACAATTCTTACGTTACATAATTGAGACCGATGAGGAAACGCCAGTCATTAGTTTGGCCCTGAGCAGAGGGGGAAGGTCATTCCAGATCGTGGGACCCACTACAGGAAACGCTCGATGCTGGGACAAGGCAATTTTAGCCCTGGGAACAAAAGATCAAGCCGATTTACAGAGTGCAATGGGCGAGAAAAAGATGCAGATAATGGCTTTCGCAGATAGTTCGAGAGATATTTCGGGGCAGTACCCTGCCGAGATGGAGAGACTAGAAGGAGGATCTTATTACGGATGCGCGCGGCAATAGGGAGCCAGTGCAGGACATCAAGTATGTAAGTAGAGATATGGGCAAAGCGGGGGAGTCGAGCAGAAGCATCTAGAACAGATTGAAAGGGCAGAGACGCTGCTTAGGGAGACCCATGAGGAGCGAGTTGCAGTAGTCCAAGCGTGAGCAGACAAATGCGTGAACTATGGTGGTAAAGACAGAAGGTGAAAGTGCGTGAAAGTGTCTGCAGCTGGGGCAAGTCTTACTTTTGCTCTAATTCGTCCTTCCAACGTCCTTCCTGACTCCGTGACCTTGGCAATCCATCGGAACACCACGGCCATCGACGATCTTAAAAATAGTGTCTACATTTATTACATAAATAACGGCCTCAAGTCTACATTTAATCGGACGTATTACTATACATGGCCACATACATGGGTGTCCTCAGGATTTTTCTGGGGTCACAATTTTCTAGGTGGGACAAAAAATTTCTAGGAGGAGGGGAGCAAAATGACGTTTTTGCATAGAATAGCAATTTATGAACCCAGAACACATGACAACTTTAAAAATAAATAGTGGTCACGGACTTACCTAAATTACTGTTTTTTTGCATTGAAAATCGAGTTGGGACTGTTGTAAAAATCATAACAATCAAAAGATTTCATTTTTATAAAATATTTGCAAAATCCAGGTGAGGCAAATGCCCCTTTCCCCCTTCCGAACACCCTGGACCACATATCATAGTCCTATAGATGCGCTCTCATGCTAAACACACGGTTCCGCTACCGTGTATATAAAGGCAATTCGTGACCATATGCAGCACATGAATCGTAATCAAGGTGAGCTCCAGACAGCTTTGTTTGCAGCTGGAGCCTGGCAAAAAAAAACCCGACTGGAGCTCAACACGCTCATAACCATATCCTTCCATGCTCAACTTCAAGCCTCTTCAAAGTCTTCATGAAGCGACAGATAGGGAAATTACAAAATTAAAATTAAAAAGTTACAAATTCGAATTGTCATGTACAGAATGTTAGAAGAACATTGTGCCACAAAACTATATGTCAGTTAGTTTATTGCATTTGAGTTACGTAGCTATCAAGGTAATTCGCAAGAATTTGTTCGCACTAAAACAAAGAAGGTTTCTCTTTATGGGAAGGGACCTGTTTTGTGGAACTCACTGTCTTGATCTCTTTAACCAACGACCCACTTTGCATCCGTTTAAAGTAGGCTACATTAAAGTAGAATTTTATTATACTAAGTGATCGTCATTGTACTATGAGCAGAAATTATGATCTTTCAATTGGCATAGCAACTTCTACTCAAGAAACTGAACACTGAGATCTCGTTAGCACCGTTTGGTGTAAACAGAATTGTCGGAATTACTTCCTGTTGGTCATCAATAAAGTGACTTCAATAGATTCAGTTCAATTTTGTTCAACCCTAAGCATAGAAAATCGCTCAAACTGACACGATTCGGATCCAAGGCCATGGAAATTGCGATCGCACTGTCCACTCTACAGCTTTTGTGTCGATTAGATCTGGGTTAAAGTCTGGTTTTCTCAACCTGAGTCTCTGTTTCCCTCAGTCGCTCGGTCTCAGGCACCTCTACTGGTGCTCTCCGGTGGATTGCAATTTTGGAATTAGGTTTTGCTTTGAAGCAACCATCGATAGATTTCACGAAACGGCCCTGGAGGAATCTTTGGTTGACGAGAAGTAGGAGTCTTTGGAAGACTAGAAGAAGAGACCTTTGCATCATCGGAAGTGGAGTCTTTTGGTAGACCGGAAGTAGAGGCCTTATTTTGACGAGAAATGTAAGTCTTTGGTTGACGAGAAGTAGAAGTCTTAGGTTGACCAGGAGTAGAGTTCTTTGGTAGGCCAGAAGAAGAGGCCTTTGGTAGACCAGGAGTTGAGTTCTTTGGTAGACCAGAAGAAGAGGCCTTTGGTAGACCAGGAGTTGAGTTCTTTGGTAGACCAGAAGAAGAGGCCTTTGGTAGACCAGAGGTGGAGGTCTTTGATAGACCAGAAGTATAGGTCTTTGGTAGACCAGAAGCAGAGGACTTTGGTAGACCAGAAGTAGAGGCCTTGGGTAGACCAGAAGCATAGGCCTTTGGTAGACCAGCAGTAGAGTTCTTTGGTAGACCAGGAGAAGAGGTCCTTGGTTGCCCAGGAGTAGCGGTTGTTGGTAGACCAGAAGTAGAGGCCTCTGGTAGACCAGAAGTAGAGGTCTTTGGTAGACCAGAGGCAGAGGTCTTTGGTTTACCAGTAGAGTTCTTTCGTTGACCAGGAGTAGAGGTCTTTCGTTGACCAGAAGTAGAGGCCTTTGGTAGACCAGAAGTAACGTTCTTTCGTTGACCAGGAGTAGAGTTCTTTGCCTGACCACGCGTAGAGTTCTTTGGTAGACCAGGAGAAGAGGTCTTTGGTTGACCAGGAGTAGCGGTTTTCGGTAGACCAGAAGTAGAGGTCTTCTGTTGACCAGGAGTAGAATTCTTTCGTTGACCAGAAGTAGAGTTCTTTGGTAGACCAGGTGTAGAGTTCTTCGGTTGACCAGTAGTAGAGTTCTTTGGTAGAACCGCAGTAGAGGCCTTTGATAGACCAGAATTAGAGGTCTTCTGTTGACCAGGAGTTGAGTTCTTTGGCTTACCAGGAATAGAGTTCTTTCGTTGACCAGGAGTTAAGTCCTTATGTTTGATGAGAATTAGAGTCTTCCTTTGCTTGAGACTTAATCTCTTCAGCACTAAAACAAAATGTTAGATCAGATTGTATTCCATTACCTAGGATTGGATTACGTATTATATTAGTTTATTTTAAATTGGATTGTGCATTAGAATATTCGAATGCATATTTATATATGTATTTATGTTATAGATGTACACATATAAGTTCGTAAGTAGGGCCTAAATGCCTGTTTGTTTGCTCTCCTAGTGGAAGAAGTGATTAACAACTATTTCTCCTCCCTAATTAGTTTCGTTGTGATTCCACCCATGCCTTGTGCTTTAGCTGTTTTGATTTTATTGATAGCATCCCTCACCACTTCCTGTAGAAATGTTGGTATCAGTTCTACGTTGTTTACTGACACCTCTGTGAGAACCTTATGGTCGTTATGAATGTCGAAATTTAGTTGTTCGAAGTATTCTTCCAACGTTTTCTATAAGTCTTCTAGGATTTTTCAATTTAAGCCTACGTCTTTAATTGGTGCAATTTAGTGTTTGAATGGTCCAATAAGTAGTTTTATCATTATAGACTTCTTGAATTCTATTTATCTTGAAAGGTTCATCAGCTTCTCTGTATTGTTGTAAGAGCTGATCATCTCGTGTGCTTTCGCGCAAGTCACTGAATAGCCTACGGATCATAAAAGAAAGGTTTAGGCCTAATAAGGATTTGCTACGTAGTTCTGACGCACATCTAGCGTTTGCAAATACCAAGTTCTCTTTAAAAAAGCAATTCTACTCATTGAAACAAAAAACAGCGTAAGCTTATCACTATTAAAACCTGTTTTGTGTTGACTTACAATCTAAGCCTTCATTCGTTTTGCTCGTCATTACTCGATTCAGTTGAAAGTCGTTTCTTTGACATGGGACAAGAGAAGCAAAACGGATCTGCAGGAGAACAAACGTCCCCTCTTGCCACAATCAACATCAATTATGCAAGACACTCGTATCCGTGATTGGTAAATGCTGATCAAATAGAAATAGAATAACAAACTCATGGGCGATCGCCTCCAAATTTGTTTAGAAGAAAATCAGGATATAAATTAACTACAATTATTATTTTCGATTTAAAGCTGCATTGCAAGGTTTTGAAATGAATAATGACGTCCGAGACTATATATATTGTGACGTCACACATAGAACTTTAGTCTTACACTTCGTTTCAATTAATGCTATTATCATTATTAATATTTTTAAATAGTAAGATGATGACGAATATTGTAACAGGTCTGCCAAAGCATGAAAGCTATTCATAAGTCTACCCCAAGTGTTAGATTTCTTGCAATGTCGACAGCTTTGATAACCAGCCTCAAATCACTAACGCTAGGCTAATGGGAAATGTTAGAAGATCATACACAACATAGGCATGGCTTTTTCCAGATCGTTGGAATTCACATAAACTTAGAGAATATATAATACCGACAAAGACCAATTTAAACATTTATATTTGGATCCATTTTCATGACTTTAATAATTGCATTGTTGATTTTTATGAATGCCACGAATAGAATCCAAATGCCAAAAAATAAA